>PVKU01009964.1:6547-56825 GCA_004027475.1 Anoura caudifer | reverse complement strand
ACCTATCAATAATAACCTTAAACATAAATTGATTAAATGCTCCAATCAAAAGGCATAGAATAGCTGAACGGATAAGAAAGCATGACCCACACATATGCTGCCTACAAGAGACCCACCTCAGGACAAAAGACCTACACAGACTCAAAGTGAAGGGCTGGAAACAAATTTTCCAAGCAAATGACAGGAAAAAGAAGCCAGGGTAGAAATACTCATATCAGAAAAAATAGACTTCAAAAGAAGAGCCATAAAGAGAGACCCAGAAGGTCACTTCAAAATACTCAAGGGAGAATCCACCAAGAAGACATAAACATTGTAAATATATATGGACCCAATAGAGGAGCACCTAAATACACAGAGAAAATCTTGGAGGACTTCAAGAAAGATATTAACAGCAACACAATTATAGTAGGGGATTTTAACAGTCCACTGTCAAAAATGGACAGATCTTCCAAACAAAAAATCAACAAAGATATTGTGGCATTGAACAACATTCTAGATGCAATGGACGTCACTGATATATACAGAGCCCTTCATCCCAAAGAAACTAAATACACATTCCTTTCAAATGCACATGGAACATTTTTAAAGATAGACCACATGATAGGACACAAAACAAGCCTCAACAAACTCGAGAAAACTGAAATCATACCAAGCATTTTCTCCAACCACAAGGGACTGAAACGAGAAACCAACCCCAAGGGAAAAACTCCAAATACTCAAAATCATGGAGCTTGAATAGCATGCTATTAAACAATGAATGGGTCAAGAATGAAATTTGGGACTTCTATAAGAAAAAGAAGATAAAAAATAGGACAGTAAAAAGACAGCAAACTCACAGGTATTAACAACCACACCTAAAACAAAAGCAAACTAAGCAAACGGCTAGAACAGGAGCATAAAAACAGAAATGGAGATCTCATGGATGGTTTGCAACAGGGGAGTGGGAGGAGAGAGAGGGGGAAAAGGTACAGAGAATAAGTAGCATAGATGGTAGGTAGAAACTAGGGGCAGGGCAAGAATAGTGTGGGAAATGTGGAAGCTAAAGAACTTATGACACATGGACATTAAAGGGGGGAATGTGGGTGGGAGGGGGTGTACAGGGTGTAGGGGAATGATGAGGGAAAATGAGACAAGTGTAATAGCATAATCAATAAAATATATTAAAAAATAAAAATAAAATAAGCCAACAACATTAACATTGTGGCCAGGCAAAATAAATAAATAAATAAACAAACAAACAAAATTTTAAAGAAATAAAGTACCAATGGCATATTTCACAGACATAGAACAAACACTTCAAAAATTTATATGGAACTAAAAATGACCTCGAATAGCTGCAGCAATTTTGAGAAAGAAGAGCAAAGTAGGAGGGATCACAACAGCTGACACCAAACTGTATTACAAGGCCACTATAATCCAAACAGCCTGGTACTGGCACAAAAAGTGGCACATGGGCCAGTGGAATAGAATGGAGAACCCAGATATAAACCCAATTCTCTATGGTCAATTAATATTTGACGAAGGAGGCAGCTACATAAAATGGGTAAAAATAGCCTCTTCAACAAGTGGTGTTGGGAGAACTGGACAGCTACATGCAAAAAAATGAAACTTGAGCACTAACTTACACCATACACAAAAATAAATTCAAGGTGGATAAAAGATTTAAATATAAGCCGTGACACCATTAAATTCCTAGGAGAACACAGGCAGGAAAATCTCAGATATTTCATGCAGTAACATTTTTACTGATATGTCCCCTAAAGTAAGGGACATAAAAGAAAGAATAAATAAATGGGATCTCATCAAAATAAAAAGCTTTTGCATGGCTAAAGAAAACAGTATTAAAATAAAAAGAGAACCAACTGTATGGGAAAACATATTTGCCAATGATATCACAGACAAGGGTTTAATCTCCAAAGTATATAAAGAACTCACACGACTCTGCTCTAAGAAGACAAGCCAACCAATTAAAAAATGGGCAAAGGACTTGAACAGACACTTCTCCAAGGAGGACATACAGAGGATCCAGAGACACATGAAAGATGCTCAATATCGCTAGCTATCACAGAGATGAAAATTAAAACCACAATGAGATGCCACTTCACACAGGTCAGAATGGCCATCATAAACAAAGCAACAAATAACAAGTGTTGGAGAGGTTGTGGAGAAAAGGGAACCCTGGTGCACTGTTGGTGGGATTGCAAACTGGTACAACCACTATGGAAAGCAGTATGGAAATTTCTAAGAAAAGTAAAAATGGATCTACCTTTTGACCGAGCAATCCCACTGCTAGGATTATATCCTAAGAACCCTGATACACCAATCCAAAAGAACCTATGCACCCCAATGTTTACAGCAGCACAATTTACAATAGCCAAGTGTTGGAAGCAACCTAGGTGCCCATCAGTAAATGAATGGATCAAGAAACTATGGTACATTTACACAATGGAATTCTATGCAGCAGAACGAAAGAAGGAGCTCCTACCCTTCGTGACAGCATGGATGGAACTGGAGAGCATTATGCTAAGCGAAATAAGCCAGGAAGTGAAAGACAAATACCATATGATCTCACCTTTAACAGGATCCTAATCAACGAAACAAACAAACAAGCATAATATAGCCAAAGACACTGAAATTGAGAATGGGCTGACAGTCACCAGAGGGGAGAATGGAGGGAACTTCAGGGGAAAACAGGGAGGATTTGGAGCAACAAGTATAAAGGACACATGGACAATAACTGGGGGGGGGGTGGAAATGGGAGGGAGGTGGGAAGGGCTGCGGTGGTGGGCTGGGATGGGAGTAAAAGACAGAAAACTGTACAAGAAAAACAATTGAATTACAATAAATTAAAATAAAATATTTTTTTAAAAAAAGAATAGCATAGGAAATGGAGAAGCCAAAGAACTTTTATGTACAACCCATGGATATGAACTAAGGTGGGGGGAATACTGGAGGGAAGGGGGGTGGCTGGGTGGAGGGGGATAAAGGGGAAAAAATGGGAGAACTGTAATAGCATAATCAATAAAATATACTTAAAGGAAACATAGAAGAAAATTTTGTGATCTTGTATTAAGATTTCTTAGTTATGACACTAAATGTACAATTCATAAATTTAAAAAACTGATAAACATAATCAAAACTGAAAACTTCTGACCTTAGATACAAGTGTTCATAATATGAAGAGACAAGCCACAAGACTGGGAGAAAATGTTTTCAAATATATAAAGGGTTTACATCCAGAATACATAAAGTATTCTGAACATTAATAAGAAAACAAAAATATCAGTTTTAAATATGGCATAAGATTTGAACACACATCATCAAAGCAGATATACAGATGGCAAAAGGGCTCAATATCATTAGTCAATGCAAATTAAAACCACAATGAGACACCACTATACCCCATTCCAAAAACTAAAATTAATAAGATTAATCATCAAGTGTTAGAAAGAATGCAGAGAACTAGAACTCTCATATACTTCTGGTGGGAATGTTAAATAGTACAACAACTTTGGAAAAACGGTTCGGCAGTTTCTAAACATAATCATACTGTATAATCCATCATCCCACTCCTAAATATATACCAAAAAATAAAAATAATGAAGGTATATTTCAGCGCAGAAGCTGTACACAATTGTTCACAAAAGCCTTAGTTATACTATCCAAAAATTGGAAATAATTCAAATGTCCATTAACAGATGAATGGATTTTTTAAGGTTGTGATACATTCATACAACAGAATACTACACAGCCAAAAAAAAAAAGACACTACTCACTAAGCATTATGGAGGAATCCCAGAATAATTATACTGACTGAAAGATGCCTGACAAAAAGAGTACATTATATATTATTTCATTTACATAAAATTCCAGAAAGTGTAAACTAAACTATAGTAATAGATTAGTGGTTGACTTGTGTGGGGACAGGGATGGTAGAAGCAGGGAGAGATAGGAAGAAGAGATTACAAAAGAACACAAGGAAACTCTTGGGAGTCTTGGGAGTGATCCATCTTCTTGTTCATTACCTTGATTGTGGTGTGGATCCAAAGTCTATACACGTATCAAAATATATCCAGTTGTATACTTTGGTACATGTTAATTACACATTAATAAGGCTGTTTATAAAAGTGAGAAGTAGATGAAACAAGAAAAGCAAAATACCGATACCTGTTAAAGCTGGGTGATGAGAATTAACATTATATTACTCCTCTGCTTTTGTGTATATTTGCAATTTTTTATAATAAAGTTTTGTTAAATCCCACCTATGCTACTTACCTTCTATGTGAATTTTGTTAAGTCACTGAAACTTCTGAGCCTCCATTAACTAAAAGAAGAAATAATAAGCCCTGACTGGTGCGGCTCAACAGACTGAGTGCCAGCCTGAGAACCAAAGGGTCACCAGTTCGACTCCCAGTCAGGGTACATGCCTGGGCTGCGGGCCAGGTTTCCCGTTGGGCGCTACAAGATGTAACTGGTAGATGTATCTCCTACACACTCACATTTCTCTCACTCTCTTTCTCCCTCCCTTCCCCTGTCTCTGAAAGTAAATGAAATCTTGAAAAAATAATAATAATAAAATAATAATAATAATAGGTCCAAGATGGCGATGACATAGGAGGACACTGAACTTGCCCTCTAGTGGCCGAATTCAAATATACAAGTAAATAGGGAGCAAGTACTTCTAAAAGACAGCTAGGAACTGAATGAACAGCTTCTGTACAATAAACAGGAGAAAGAACAGAAAAGGCTGGGTAACAGCAGGAGCTGCGGAACTCTCCGGGATGGAAGAGCCAGTGTCACTGTTTAATTCCACTCCACTTACATATGGTAGGTGTGACCTCTATTCTGGCGCTTCCGCCTACCTGCAAGATGAGTACAGCACATTCCCAGCTACACTGCCTGTAGCCTTTTTCCTCTGAACACAGGAAGCAATCACCACACATACCTGGCCTCCCTGCCAGGAGTCACTCCAGCCCAGCAAGCCAGTTCCTGAGGCTCCAGATGCTGCTGTGTGACTCACCTGGCTTTGCCAAACTATCAGGAACATAAAGACTAGAGAATGCTTCTACGTAAGACTACTTTCTGTATAACAAACAAGAGTGCAGTTTGGTTGGGCATCATCCTGCAAAGCAAAGGGTCACTGGTGTCATTACCAGTCAGGGCACATGTCTGGGCTGTGATTTGGTCCCTGGTCAAGGCACGTACAAGAGGCAACCAATTGATATTTCTTTCTCACATCAATGTTTCTCTCTTTTTGTCCGTCCCCTTCCCTCTCTCTAAAAATAAATAAAAAGCCCTGACTGGTGTGGCTCAGTGGATTAGACATTGTCTTGCAAACCAAAGGGTTGCCAGTTCAATTCCCATTCAGAACACATGCCTGGGTTGTGGGCCAGGTCACCAGTTGGCAATGTTGCAAGATGCAACTGATCAGTTTCTTGAGCATATCAATATTTTTCTCCCTCTCTTCCTCCCATACCCTCTCTCTAAAAATAAATAAATAAAATCTTTTTTTTTTTTTTTAAACAGAGAGAATATATAGAAAAAACTAATGAGCCATGGGTGCTCTCCTGTAGTAGGACTGAAAGAATTCTCTGGGATTGGAGGTGCTAGTGAGCACCATTGTTTACTGCCCAATCCATCTCAACAGGATGCTGGAGGGCTCTATCCAGGTGCTCTGACCCAATGCACTGCAATCCCAGACACATGGCTCAAGCCCATTTCAGCCTGAACAGAAGAAATAAGCAGGATCAACACGGCATTACAACACACATCTGGCCTCCCCACTGGGAACCAATCTGGCTCAGCAGGATGGAGCCACAGATGCCCTAGACAATCACTTGGCTCTTATCAGCCAGCCAAAACTACCCATCACACACAACCAACACAGAGGCTATTCCACATAAGAAAACTTTTTCAGGACTAGGAGAGAGAGCTATTTTGTCTAATTCATATAAACAAGACAGAAGATAAAACAAAGTGACAAGACAGGGGAATAGATCTCTAGTGAAGAAACAAGAAAATCTCCAGGGAAAAAGGTAACAGCATTAATTTGCCAGATAGAAAATTCAAAGAAATGATCATAAGGATGCCCACTAAACATGGGAATGGAACAGAGGAACTTAAGGAGAATTTCAACACAGAGAAAGTATTAAATAAAAAACTAAGCAAACCTGAAAAATGTAACAACTGAAATGAAAAATGCGTTAGAAAAACTCACCAGCAGATTAGCTAAAACAGAATAATGGATGAGTGACCTGGAAGACACATTAGTGGAAATCAATCAATTTAAAACAGCAAAAAGATAAAAATAATATTTTTTTAAATATGAGGATTGTTTAAGAGCCTTCTGGGATGGCATAAACACTCAAACAATCACATTATAGGGATCCCAGAAGAGGAAAAAAGGAACGGAAATTGTGTTTTAAAACAAAAAATGGTTGAAAACTTTCCTAACATGGGAAAAAGAACAGTCATCCAGGTCTGGGAACCACAAAAAGCCTCAAACAAGATGAAACCTAAGAAACCCACACCAAGACACACTGTCATTAAAATGGCAAAAGTTAAAAGAAAAACACAGTTTGAAGGAAGCAAGAGGGAAACAAGCTACACACAGAGGAAGCCCCGTAATGCTATCAACTGATTTCTTAGCAGTACTCCATAGGCTAGAATGGGGTGGCAGGACATCAAAGTGCTAAAAGAAAGGAACCTACAGCCTAGAATAATTTACCAAGCAAGGTTCTCAATTGGAATTGAAAGAGACTTTCCTGGAAAAGCAAAAACCAAAGGAGTTCATGACCATTAAACCAGCTTTACAAGAAATGTTAAGAAGCTCTTTAACCAGGAAAAGAAAGGCCATACCCAGAAAGAAAAAAATATGGGAAAGGGGAAAATCTCAAAGGTAAAGCCCAATATTTAATAAATACAGAGAATAGGACATTTATAGACCTACTAAAAATGTCAAAACAAAAATGTATCAAAATCAACTCAAACTAAATTAAGGGGAGAAAACACACATAACATAACAAGATTTAAAGCATGACCGATACCATAAAGCATGGAGGGGAGAGTAAAAATGTACTTCTTACAGAATATATTCACCCTTAAAAGTCTATTAGCCTAAAATAGGCTGCTACAGATATAGAATAATAAAAACAAACCTCATGGTAACCACGAACTAAAAAAAACCCTATAAGATATACAAAGAATAAACAGACAGAAATACAAAACACTAAATAAAACCATTAAATCACATGAGAAGATATCAAGAAAGGAAGAGAGAACTATAAAAACAGCCAAGAATTAATTAAAATGACAATAAGTACATTCTTATCAATTATTACTTTAAATGTAAATGGATTAAAGGCTGATAAAAAAAACACAGGTTAGCTGGATGAATTTAAAAACATAGCCCATGTATATGCTTCTTGTAAAAAATTTACTTCAAACTGAAACATAGATATAGACTGAAATTGAAGGGATGGACAAAAATATTCCATACAAATAAAAATAAAAAGAAACCTGAGCTAGCAATGCTCATACCAGAAAAAAAGACTTAAAAATTTTTTTAAAAGATAAAGAAGGCCCTGGCCATATGGCTCAGTTGGTTAGAGCGTCCTCCTGATATGCCAAGGTCATAGGTTCCATCCCCAGGTAGGGCACATACAAGAATCAACCAATAAAAGCATAACAAAGTGGAACAATAAATCAATGTTTTTCCCCCCTCTCTCCCTTTCTCTCTCTCAAAATCAATAAATATCTTTAAATAAAGGACAAAGAGTTACATTACATAATCATAAAGGGATCAATCCAAGAAGAGGACATAACAACCATAAATGTCTAGCTACCCAACATAGGAGCACCTCAATATATAAAGCAATTATTAATGGATAGAGGAAAATTCACAGAACTATAATAGTAGAAAATTTTCTATACCCTGCTCATATCAACTGTCAGATCAACCAAGCATAAAATTAATAAGGAAATAATAGTCTTAAGTGTCATGTTAGACCATATCAATTTAATAAACATTTATAGAACATTTCATCTAAAAACAGCAGAAAACACAATCTTTTCCAAGTACATATGTAACATTATCCAGAATAGATTACATTTTATGCCACAAGAGAAGCCCCAAGAAATTCAGAAGACTGAAATCATATCAAGCACATGTTCCAAACACAATGGCCTGAACTACAAATCAGCTACAGAAAGAAAACAGGGGAAAAAAAGACATGGAGACTTAACAACATGCTAGTGAACAACCAATGGATGAAAAAGTAAATAAAAAACTACCTTGAAAGAAATGAAAATTTTTACATTTCAAAATTAATGGGATGCAGTAAAAACAGTTCTAAAAGGGAAGTTCATAGCTATATACAGGCCTACCTCAAGAAAGAGGAAATATCAAAAATAAACTAAATCTACACCTAAAAGAACTAGAAAAAGAGCAAAACCAAAGTAAACAGTAGGGCATAAATAGTTCAGATCAGAGCAGAAATAAACAGAATTAAGATCCTGTTCTTTGAAAAGATAAATAAAATTGATAAAACTGTGGCCCATCATGATAAAACTCATCAAGGAAAAAAAAAAAAGAGAGAGAGAGAGAGAGAGAGAGAGAGAGAGAGAGAGAGAGCCCAAATAAATAAAATAATAAATGAAAGAGAAGTTAAGATCAATACCACAGAAATACAAAGAATCATTAAAGAATACTATGAACAATTATATGCCAACAAATTTGACGGCCTAGAAGAAACAGATAAATTTCTAAAAGTATATGACCTTCCAAGACTGAACCAGGAAGATGTAGAAAACCTAAATAGACTGATTACCAGCAATGAAATTTAAACAAAAACAAAAATAAAAAACAACAAATTACAGTCCAGCATCAGACAGTTTCACAGGTGAATGCTATGAAACATTCGAAGAATTAATACTGATCCTTCTTAAACTAGTTTGAAAAATTGAAGAAGAAATACATATACTTTCAAACTCATTCTATGAAGCCAGCATTACCCTGATGCCAAAACCAGTCAAAGACACTGCAGAAAAAGAAAATTATAGGCCAATATCCTTAATGAACACAAATGTTAGAATCCTCAACAAAATATTAACAAACCAAAGTCAACAATACATTAAAAGGATCATACACCATTACCAGGTGTCATTCATCCCAGGGATAAGAGGATGGTTCAACATCCACAAAATTAACATGATATAGCACATTATATTAAAATTAAGAATAAAAACCATATGATCATCAATAAATGCAGAGAAAGCATTTTACAAAATACATCATTCATGATGTAAAATGGACAAAGTGGGTATAAAAGGAACACATCTCAACATTATAAAGGCTTTATATGACAAATCCACAGCTAATAATATCATACTCAATTGTTAAAAGCTGTAAGCTTTTCCTCTAAGATCAAGAACAAGACAAGGGCACCCACTTCACCACTTCTATTCAACACGGGACTGGAAATCCTAGCCACAGCAATCAGGCAAGAAGAAGAAATAAAAAGCATCCAAATTGAATAGGAAAAACTAAAGCTCTCATTATTTGCAGATGACATGACATTTACTTATTATCTAAAAAAACCTCTAAAGATTCCACCAAAAGATGATTAAAAATAATATTCAATCAAGTTGCAGGATACAGATCAATATAAAGAAATCTGTTACATTTATATACCCCAATAACAAATGATCAGGAGAAATTAAGAATACAGTCCCATTTACAATTGCATCAAAAAGCATAAAATACCTAGGAATAAATTTAACCAAAGAGGTAAAAGACCTGTACTTTGAAAACTATAAGACACTGAAGAAAGAAACTGAAGAAAATCAAAATAAATGGAAGAAAATATAGAGCTCATTGATTAGAAGGATTAATATCATGAAAAATTCTCACTACCTAAAGCAATATACAGATTTAATGCAATCCCTATTCAAATGCCAATGACATTCTTCTCGGAATTAGAACTAATCCTAAAATTTATAAGGAACCACAAAGACCCCAAATATCTAAAGAAATCTTGGGAAATAACAAAGTCAAAGGTATCATACTACCATATATCAAACCATACTACAAACCTAAAATAATCAAAATAGTAAGGTGCTGGCATAAAAACAGATGCATAGATCAATGAAAGAGAACAGAAAGCCCATAAATAAATCCTTGTTTATATGGTCAATTAATCTATGACAAAGGAGGCAAGGATATATACAAGAAGGTAAAGACAGTCACTTCAAAAAGTGGTATTGGAAAACTGAAAAGGAAGGAAGGGAGGGAGGGAGGGAAGAAAGGAGGGAGGGGATTGGACCACTTTCTGATATCATATACAAAATAACCTTAAAATGAATTAAAGACTAAAATGTAAAACATGAAACCACAAAACTCCTAGAGGTAAATAAACAAAGGCAGTAAACTCTTTCCCATAACTCTTAACAATATCTTTTTGGATATGTCTCCTAAGGCAAGGAAAACAAAAATAAATTAATAAATGGGACTATATAAAACTAAAAAGATTTTGCACAGAAAAAAAAGACTACCAACAAAACAAAAAGATAATCTACTAACTGGGTAAAGATATTCACCAATTATAAACCTAGTAATGGGTTAGTATCCAAGATATGTATCAATAAGAAACTCATACAACTTAACACCTCCCCCACAAAAAAAAATCCAGTTAAAAAATGGGCAGAGGACCTAAATAGATACTTCATCAAAGAGGACATACAGATGGTAAATAAACATATGAAAATATGGGAAATGCAAATTAAAACCACACTGATATAACACCTCACACCTGTCAGAATCGCTATCGTCAATAAATCGACAAGTACGTACTGGCGAGGATATGGAGAAAAGGGAACCCTCATACACTATTGGTGGGATTGTAAATTTAGGCAGTCACTATGGACAACAGTATGAAGAATCTTCAAAAATTAAAAACAGAGCTTCCACATGATCCAGCAATTCCATTTCTGGACATTTACCTGAAGAAAATAAAAATATTAAATTGAAAAGATATATAGACCCCTATGTTCATATGGCTAAAATATGGAAGCAACCTAAATGTCCCTTGACAGACAAATGGATAAGGAAAGTATGGAACATATATGCATATGGAATGGAATATTATTCAGAAATTTAAAAAAGAATAAAATCTTGCCATTTATAACAAGATAGGTGGACCTGAAAGGTATTAAGCTAAATGCAGCAAGAAGAGAAAAACAAACAGCATATGATTTCACTTATATGTGAAATCTTTACAAAAAAATGAATAAACAAAACAAAACAGAAACATCCATACATACAGACAACAGGTGAAGGTTGCCAAAGGGGAGGAAGTTGAGGGCATGGGAATACAAAAATAAGAGATTGGAAGAATAAAATGTTGGGGAAAATAAATAAATAAAAAATGAATAATAATAAAATATGTCTCTTTGGGATCACTATGAAGATTAAAGCAGCTAATGTTTGAAAGCCTTACACATCGTAGGTTGTGGTAAATTACAGCTCTCTTCCTTCCCTGAACATTCCAGGATCTCTTCCTCCTAACTCTTATACCTGTTATATAGTCTGGACCCATCACACTGATACTGACACACAGGTCCTGAATCTTCCATAAGTACCAGCCTTTTTTCTGAACGCAGAACAGCACAATGACTAAAAATTGTGGTCTGAGCGCTGACTGGAGTAGCTCAGTGGGTTGAGCATCGTCCAACAAGTGAAAGGTCCCCACTTGAATTCCTGTCAGGGCACATGCCTGGGTTGCCAGCCAGGTCCCCAGCTGGGGTCATGCAAGAGGCAATTGACCCAGGTTTCTCATGCACATCAATGTTTTTCTACCTCTCTTTCTCCCACCCTTCCCCACTAAGAATAAATAAAATCTTTTTTAGAAAACTGTAGTCTCACAGTCCAACAGCTTGATGGTTATACAGAGTGCCTCCATCACTCTCTGAGAGATCTTGGACAAATCACAGTTCTTCTCCCTACTTAAGTTTCCTTATCTGGGAAATGGTGGAAAATGGTAATTACCTCATAACATACTTATTTAACCAGATTAAGGAATGCCTGGAACATAGCCCAATGCAAGTGCTGCTATTTATTTTTTTTCATTTTAATTTTTATTCAAAAGCCCTAAGTTCTTTTGAGCTGTGTTATTTTTCAGTCCTGTTTCCCTAAAAGAGATCAGTACATAGTAGCCACTTCATAATTGTTTAATGAATTTAAAACAAATTTTATTATCCCTACTCCTATGATTAAAAAAATAAATCTCATAGGATAACAAAATTAGTAATAGTGGGTTGGCCAAAAAAGTTCATTTGTTTTTTTCTGTAAGACAGCCCTAGTAGCGCTTAGTTGTATTGAACTTCATGCAAAACAATTCCATTACATTGTACTGTGACAGCTGTTATACCAGCATGCATTTAAAAAAAAAAAACAAAACACACATCAAAACTGGTGAATTTTTGTGTAGCCATTTTAATATTGAAGATGGAAGAAAATATGCAACATTCTCAGCATATTATGCTTTATTATTTCAAGAAAAGTAAAAACACAACTGAAACACACACAAAAAATTATTTGTGCAGTGTATGGAGAAGGTGCTATGACTGACTGAACATGTCCAAAGTGGCTTTCAAAGTTTCATGCTTGAGATTTATCGCTGAACAATGCTCCACAGTCAGGTAGACACATTAAAGTAGAGAGCGATCAAATCGAGACATTAATTGAGAACGTTATATCACACAGGAGATAGCCGACATTCTCAAGATATCCAAATCAATAAAGTTATTGATGAAAATGAAAAATGAGTCTTTTATTTTATGGAAAAAAACTAAACAGACTTTTTAGCCAACCCAATAGCTAAAGCTGAGTACTAACTATTATGTCTCAAGGTTCTACTAAGTTATTTACATGCATTATTTATATTACCATTACTACCACCCTCAGTAATATTTCTACTCCTTGAGGAAGCACCTGAGGCTCAGAGAGGATGAGCTCTATGGCTTATAAGAGGCAGTCCTGGGATCTGAACTTGAGTCTAACTCTAGAAAGTGAGCCTCACATTATAACTATTGTAACTATTAAAGTACCAGAAAAAAAGTATGAGACATTTAACCATAATAAAACACATTATGTTGACTGTAAACTCCATGACAGCTTGCACCATGCTTTTTAAAGTACTTTCTCTCGCCACAGCATACAGAGAAGTCACTTTAAAAAGATTATGAAGTGTAAACTGATAAATTTTTGTACAAGAGAATAGAGCTACACAAAATTACTACAGATGCCATTGACAGTCAATGGTACTGGAACTGCTTTCAACAAATAACTTCAAAACAGCCTTTGGAAACTGTCTTCAGTGAAGGGCTTCTCAACCTTGCAAGTATTAGACATTCAAGAAGTATTTGCTGAATGAAAACATGCTACATCAAATTATAACCATGCTTTGCTTAAATTCAAATACCACCACACAAAGACAGAGGGTTGCACAAGCCAGCCCCTGAACATCAAGTCACATCAAGTATGATGAATGAATCAAGAGTTAACAAAAGCTGAGGGGAAAAAACAAAAGTAAGCATTTAAAATTGAGAAGCATTTATAAAACACCAGCCATCTGTCATAGAATTACAATCATGATAAACCTGTACACACTCCTGATTAGTTTGGCACAGATTTTTGGCAAGAGTCTCACAACTGAAACCAAATCACCTAATAAAGAACAGTAGTAATTACAGGTGCATGAAACTATAGAAACAGCTGAGATCTCACCCCTGCCACACAACTGGAGCCCAGGGTATCAATCTTTTCAAAGAAACTGATTGTACCCCACCACCCTACAGCATCAACTCCCCAGACATGAAATTCTGAACTTCTGGGGTATTACAGAAAAAAAAAGGTAAATTTAAGAATTTCTCCATGAAGTAGTTATACCTAAAATGAATTACAAGAATGAGTTCATAGGCCTCTACCTCCCTTCCTTTTGAGATTTGACATTCACGCTCTCACACATATTAATTATCCTTAATCCAGCCAACTGAATCACTGATACTTGTCAGCATATCCCATAGTCCCTCCTGCCTCCTACCTTAAACACATCATTCCCACTGCCTAGGATATCCCCATAACCAACGCTTACTCTTCAAGACTCTTGGAATTCTTCCCTAATACTCCTCCTGTGCACTGAAGCACTAGGGCATGTGTCAGAGCAGCAGCACACTATATTGAAGTTTGTTGCTAACAGAGAGGTCCCAACCTCCTATTATTTCCAGCTCTTTATCTGTAGTTCCTGACACACATGAAGCTCTCAATAAATATTTACTTAAGGCTAAATGAATGAACGAATGAAAAAATTCTATGGAATTCACTGGAATAATTATACTGGATAATTAAAAATGTGATTTAACTTATGACTGACAGGAAAAACTATGTGTCCTTCAATCCAGTCTTTCAGTCCTAGTCTAAGAAATAACCATAAACAGCCTCCAAAGGTAACATCTTTATGTGAAACCAAGGTAATGTTTTACCATACACAGATAAAATATCACAGATACCTAGATTTCCTAGAACTCCTTATATTTAAAAAATTGAGCCCTGGCTGGTATAGCTCAGTGGATTGAGTGCCGGCCCGTGAACCAAAAGGTTGCTGGTTGGATACCCAATCAGGGCACATGCCTGGGTTGTGGGCCACGTCCCCAGCAGGAAGCGTGCAAAAGGCAACCACACAGTGATGTCTGTCTCCTTGTCTTTCTCCCTCCCTTCCCCCTCTAAAAATAAATAAAATATTTAAAAAATTGAAATTATTTAAGTCCGATACCATTTAAGTCTATTTGCATATGGCTTTATAAAACTCAGTCTATATTTTATAGTAAATATATCCTTCCATAAAAGAATAAAGTAGAAAAATATTAACAAACAAAGAATTCTGATTGCATCATCAGTTGTAGAGGATCAGGCTTTGCCTAAGACCACCTTGTCTCCAATCATAAACTCCTGTCACATGAATAGGAACATGAAATAGGTCCCACCTATCACTGAAGTACTATATTCCAACTGTACTGTAATTGCAGTAACATCACAGGAACATCCAAAAATGATGTATTTCCTACTGACTACATAACTGCTTATTCCCATAAAATGGTAACTTCTATTAAATTCAGACTGACTGGGGCAATCCTAACCATTATGTTTAATACAGAGAAACAGAATACAGAATTTCACTTCAGAAAAATTCACTATGCTCTTTTTTATGTTTTGTGTATTTTTTTATATCTATGCTATATTTCACAAAAATGTCTTGAACACTTAATAACTGGCAATATAAGTTGCAAAAATCAAGAATTTTTCTCCTACCATCTCAAAATGCATCAGAAAGAAAAGTTTAACCCTTTAGCTTTACAGTTAATCATTCTTTCTCTCTTTACTTACTAAAGAACATCACACCAATCTCCAAAATCAGTTCCCCTATTTCTTCTAAATCCTCACATTCAAAATATCAATGATTTAGAAAAAGTCTGATGATTCAGCAATATACAGAAAATGCTTATAAAGCAGCACTGTTTAAATAAGAGACCTAGAAATGTTTTTGTCCACCAGGAATAAATTATCAACGGGAATACTACAAGGTTATGCCCGGGTACATAGAATTGTACCTTGATATTTTCATATTAGTAATTTACTAATAACTGAGTTAGACTGGTTGTCGGACTTTGTAAACACTCCAGGAAGACATGCAGTATATAATTACAACTAACATATAGGTTATACTTAAGTGTCCCTTTAATAAAACCAATTTTATTAGACCAATTCTCAGGCCTTTCAAGTACTTTAAGCTAAACACTATCTAGAAGAATGGTTTTCCTTTTTCTTTTGCTTATTTTTATTTATTTTAAGTTTTTAATTTTTTTCAACTAAAGTTTATATTCAGTATTATTTAGTATTAGTTTCAGGTGTTCATCATAGTAAAAGAACTCTGCATTTTTATAAAGTTCAGATCTATGATTAGATACAATAAAGAGATTTTTCACCTACATGACTATCTAGAAGAAAATTCAAAAATTATGTTACACATGAGACACTTTTTTGTTCAAGACGGCTCTGTATCCCAGATGGTCCCCCAAATGCTCTCTTCTATCCACTATCTTGCCCCATAGAGGTAAACCCCCTAAGGGGGAAATAACTGTCCTGTGCATTGCAGGATGTCCATTATCACTTACAGCAGTAGAATCTCCCTCAATCACAGCCTCAACAAGCACAACAAAATCACTCCTCACAAATTTCCAAAGCATCCTATGGGGGGAGTTCACACTGTCCACTTTTAGAACCAGTGCTGTAGGCCAATTCCTACTATATCTCAATATAGTGATGGGTTCTCCACACAATTTATCTAGACCTACTTATAGCCTGTATTTAAAATAATATAAAGAATGTAACTTATCATACATTTCTATTTGACAATCAATGCTGTTTCAAGTATTTATCTATGTTGTCTTGGACTAACTCTTGAAGGGTAAAAGATACTCTAAGTCAAACAAACAAACAAACAACAACACTTTAACCCCCTCAACTAATCAAAGGAATGGAAAGCCACTTGTAAACAAACTTACTAATGGGGTGGTCTAACTAAAACCACAGGATAACTAGTAGCTATTCAGAGCTTCACACACAACATGTTAAGTATTGAGAGGGGGCAGTACTCACCTGATGTGCTATATTGTAATTAAAATGGCATGTCCTCTGTCATACCTAAAACTGTGACACAGCTGCTAAACAAATGAGGTAACAAACCAACTGCTAACAGACAATCTTTTGTAGAGATATTTTGAAGAAAGCTAAATTATTGCTACATAATTGAAAATAAAATACATGTGTTCTGATTCCTATTTCCCCGTGTCACTCTTACTTTATAAGGAACACCACACACAAGAGTCTAAAATAACACACAGTTTCAGGTTAGAAGGTAGGTGACTTAGGAATTAGAGACCCTTCCCATTTTAAAGATAAGAAAACTAAGGCCCAGAGAGATTAAGTAAATTATCTAAGATGACACAGGCAGAGCCAGGACCAAAAGAAAGACTTTTTTGCCCCAGCAATTAGCATACGATTAAATTCTTCTTTTTCCTTATTTTTCAATTTTTCTTTCTTTTTTTCTTTAAAGGAAATGTTCTTCACAGGTTACCTACCCCGGTTAAGATCCTTAGTCTTGTATGACTCTTGTTTGAGCACCTACACAAATGGTCAAAGGCTGAGGACAATCATGAAGCAACTCTGAAAACTTTTCAAGGAAACTGTAAGAGGACACCAGAACTTCAGTGACGACAATTAGATCAACTAAACCCTCAGATTGTAATTACAAACCCATATTCTGTCAATTGTTCACTGGCAGGAAGATAGGAAAGCTGTTTAATGTTCTCAGCCTCCCTGGCAAGAGCAAGCGGAGCCACTGGACTTTACTTGTTCAAGTTAAATGACAAGCAGAAACCAACATAAACTAGTTATATAGATGAATAAGTTCAATGGAAAACTACTTTGGAAAATCATGGAAGAAATCTAAAGAGAGATTGAAAGGGAATTTTAATAAAATTACATGCAATAGTGTTTACCAAGTATTTCTCTTTCCTGTTATATGATATAGCTAGAAGAAAAGCGCATGCTCATAAAAGAACAGAACATCAGTACTGGAAGGGGCCATGCCCCAATGATGAGCACTGCTTTACATGTACTATTTTAACCTTTAGGGTCCAATCAGAGACAATTTAAGTGATGGGATCTTGATTCATCTAAGCTTAAGCCCTCCTGACCCAATTGTTCAGAGGCAACGAATCAGCCTTAATTGTTGATTTCTTTATAGTGAAGTATACACTATGCTGAGCAATGAAAAACTGAACAGTGTAGAACTTCATTTTATAAGACAGTTATTTGATCCAAACCATTGTTATCTGATGGAAGAAGTATCGCTAAAGTAATTCGGGAAACTACTAAAGAGTAATTACTAAAACATATAAATTTATATTCTCAGAGAGAAGGTTGTACTCTAAATTGTTTTTAGAAAATATCTGCACCCCTAGCTGGTATGACTCAGTGGACTAAGTACCAGCCTGTGAACTGAAAGGTCACTGGTTTGACTCCTGGTCAGGGCATAGGCCTGGGTTGCAGGCCAGGTCCCCATTTGGGGCCATGTAAGAGTCAAAAGATACATGTCTCTCTCACACATCAATGTTTCTCTACCTCTCTCCCTCCCTTTCTGTGTCTCTAAAATAAGTAAATAAAATCTTTTCTTAAAAAAAAGAAAATATTTGCAAATATGCTTTGGTCCTTAAGGTATTTTATACCTATTAACCTGGTAATTACAATTCAATAATTTACATATTTAAAAACTTGATTACAGAAAAATTTTATGCACAGAGCAAAATATGCAAATATGACAAACTTGCAAATAAATGGTCCAAACATGAAGCAATTTAGATAAACAATGATATAGCCATTTGATGGCCTATTAAGCAGTCATTTAACTGAAGTTTGGCAAGTGCATACAATACTATGGAAGTGTTTATAAATTATATGAAAACAGCAAAACATAAAACAGTACAAAAATATAATTAAAGTTCTGATTACTGTAAAAAGAAAAAAAAAAAAAACATGAGTACAACCTAATGCATAGAAATTAAGGCCACAAGAAAATATATTAACAGAGTTCAAAAGTAACTATAAATAAGTATTTCTTTTTTTTAATGTTTCAATAATGAGGGCATACAGCTTATATACTTTTTTTAAAGTTCTATTTTCAGTCTAAAGGAAGGACTCAGATTAGAGCTAGATAATCTGTTCTTAATATGTCTGTGTTCATTAGTACTTATAAACTACAGACTTAAATTCTTACTGCTGAACCTAACTATAAATAGGTTACATTTATAAATACATAGTAAACTTCCATAAAACAAATCTATTTATTATAAGCCAGATTTATTTTAAAGTCCACGAATATAGAATGATTTTTAAAAACCACCACATGTATTCTTAATATATCAAAATGACCTCTGCAACTAACTCCTGCCTTGCTTAAGAAATTTCTCCTTTTTAAAACTTGCAGTTGTAATGCACAGCTAGTTCCATCAGAACAAATATCCTAAATAGGAAAACATTTATCTAATACTAAAATAGTACAAATTTAAATAAAATATATATTGTTACCAAAGTTTCCCCTAAAAAAAAGCACATGTTGTTGTCTTTGGATCTTAAAAAACAAGCTCCAAAATATAAATTTCAAATTCAATGAAGGAATTAACTCAGATAAAATTATCCAGTATGTAATTACTTTTTCTAACTTGGAAAGGTTAAAATAAGATCTAATTTGATAAACCAGTCATTAAGTATTTAACTTTTCACTCTATCATTCCCTTTAATTTAGTATAAGGCACAGAGATTTTATTATTCAAACACTAGAAGATCCTCTACATAATACAGTTTCACCTACATGTTTTGTTGTTCACCTTGGGTAACTTAAACCCTCTCTGATTTTCAGTGTCCTACTTTGTGAAAAAGACTGGTAAGAATGTCCACCTTGCAGAGTTAGTGTATGAATTAAATAAAACAGCAACACAGAAAAGCGCCTTGCATAGCACTTGACATATAAAAAGCACTTAATAATTGATGGCTAAGATTAATTTACAATAAGACCTGCTTCTTTCCAATGAAAGGAACAGCCATTCCTTCTCTTCACAGCATAAAATCAGCCCTGCTTGCATGGTGTGGAAGAAATTAGAGCAGTGTTTCTCAAAAGGTGGTCTCTAATGAACTACCAGGTGATTTGCTTACATGCATTTCCCAAAATTAGTTATACTTTTTGTAGAAATCCCACAGAAACAGTTCTGTTAGCAGAGCTATGTTATTTAATTTCTTAGTTAATGTGATGCTTCGAGCCTCAGCAAATAATATTTTACATCATTTTTGACAGAGTTCACATTTATTAAATATTTCTTGTTACTTGTGATTGCATCATTCTTTGCAGGAAAATTAGAAGAAACCAAAATTAGAGAGGCAAAATTCAAAGTTACATTCCTGTGGCAAAACAAATTCAATTTACACAACTACTTAAAAGATTCCAAAGCCATGATAAAGTTAATGGCAATGAGAGCCCTGGTTAGTGTGGTTCAATGGATTGAGTACTGGCCTTCAAAGCAAAGGGTTGCTGGTTTGATTCCCAGTCAGGGCACATGCCTGGGTTGCAGGTCCCTGGTGCGGGGAGAGTGAGAGGCAATTACACATTGATGTTTCTCTCATCTCTTTTCCCCTCCTTTCCCCTCTCTCTAGAAATAAGTAAAATCTTTTTTTTAAAAAGTTAATGACAATGAACAGAGAGAAAGCAGGAACAAGCTACTACAAAACTCCTTTACAAATTATAGCACTGGGTATTGCATAATATCCATCGCATACAGTATATCCCAGCAATTCCCACCATGCAAGTATATTAGTAGAAATTCTGCTTTATGCAGGCCAACCCCCTTCCCTGGACTGTTTATCATGGGGTCCTGTGGGAAAAGTGTTCAATAACTCCTATTTATGAATGAAAAGCCATGCAAATAAAGTAAGGACTTTCATTTAGTTTGTTATTTTGTGAGCCTTGATATAGACTCAGAAGTGGCAATCTATATGTACCACTTATGGAATTTAAGATGCCAACACAACATCCATGAGTCAATCTTTACTTGTAGCCAGTGCTTCACAGTGATCTATGCATCTGATTATGGCCTACAACAGTCATGCCTGAGTATTTAGCATATTGAAATGTGTACTACATTTCATCACAATTTACCTTCCTTTATATTACAGTTTAAATCATTGTATTTTTCTTATTACATGCATAAGTAGATTATATTATCTGCTTCATTTCAATATAGTAAAACAAATATTACAAAACATACTATGAAAAGGGGGGTTTGATCTAACTTAGGTTAAGAATCACTGGTATAAACTTCTTTAAGGTTCTTTATACATAATATCGAATTTTCTACATAAGTTTTACCAATTTGTATTCCTATTACGTTAATCGTTATGTAGTATCCATTAACAGGATTGCAATAGAGCTTTTTAATCTTAATCATCTAAAGGCAAAATAGTTCTTGAGTTTATTTGTGTTTCTCTAATTACCTGTAAAATCAAACTTTTAAAATATTTACTGGAATCAGTATTTCTTTAAGTTTATGGTCACACAAGTACAATGTACAGGATAGAGATCATTCAACTAAAACATGAATGGTATTTTTGTATTTCATAATGAATGATTTGTGAAAATGTTAGAATTTTGAGTTACTGACCTGTTGTTCACTTATCTTAAGCTTTGTAAATTTCAATGTGTTAAAATATACTATGTAAATAAACTGAGTAATTTGGTATCTTAAAGAATATTTGCTTTGGTAATAGTTCTCATTGTAATAAAACAGAACACATAATCTCTAAAAGACAGTAACAAAATCCTATTTTCCAAGAAAAAAATATTCCAAATACATTCTAATTCTAAATATTCATCTGACATAAACTACAGCTTATCAAATAATAGAAGCCCTAAGTGGACTTCACAGAATGCTAAGAGAGCTATACGTCATTTGTCTTACATTAGACACTACATTTTTCCATTTTAATTACATTGTTGCCATTACTATTCCCTTTAAAAAATTCTCAGCACACTCTAGATAATAAAAGAAAGTATTCAGTGTTCAAATAAAACACATACTTTTTTAAATTAACTTTTGTTTTCCTCTGTCCAGTTTAAAGTGTCAATGTTTTTCATTGCTAATTGGTTAGGTGTCTTTCTCTATTGAGGATTTTTATGTGGTAAGGATTTATGAGGCCTCTCCAAAATCAAAAATACTCAAGCATAATTCCAGAGGCCTGGAGTCTCTCCATAGTCTGAGGATTGCAATACAGTTTTTCACACTGAGATTCCTACGTGGTCTTCATTCCAAATAAAATCTTGATCACCTACAGCAGCAAAATGTCTCCAGTAGTCTATACTTTAGGATTTAGAAATGCAATGAGTCTCAAAATGCATGGCAAACATCAAACCATAGAGTGCTCTACAATTTTACTACTACCTTTTTACCCTACCTTTTTTCTTGCTCCACTGATAATCTCTGAACAATTAATAAGGTTTCAAACAAGCCATATAAATTAGGATTGTCTAGCTAAAAGATCGAGAACTTGGAGAAATAAGGAAGCATATATATACCATGTTCATGGATTGGAAGAATTAACATCATCAAAATGTCTATACTACTCAAAGCAATTTATAGATTCAATGCAATCCCTATTAAAATACCAATAACATATTTACAGATATAGAACAAACACTTCAAAAATTTATATGGAACCATAAACAACCCCAAATAGCTGCAGCCATTTTGAGAAAGAAGAACAAAGTAGGTGGGATCACCATACCTAACATCACACTGTATTACAAGGCCACTGTAATCACAACAGTCTAGTACTGGCATAAGAACAGACACACAGATCAATGAAACAGAATAGAGAGCCCAGAAATAAACCCAAGTCTCTACAGTCAATTAGTATTCAACAAAGGGGGCAGAAGCATAAAATAGAATCAAAATAGCCTCTCTTCAACAAATAGTGTTGGGAGATCTGGATAGCTACATGCAAAAAAATGAAAGTTGACCACCAACTTACACCATACACAAAAATAAACTCAAGATGGATAAAAGACTTAAGTTGTGACACAATAAAAGTCCTAGAGGAGAAGATAAGCAGGAAAATCTCAGATATTCCACACAGTAATAATATTTTCACCGATATGTCCCCTAGAGCAAGGGACATAAAGGAAAGAATAACAAATGGGACTTCATCAAAATAAAAAGCTTCTGCATGGCTGAAGAAAATATCAGCAAAATGAAAAGGGAACCAAATGTATGGGAAAATACATTTGCCAGTGATATCTCAGACAAGGGTTTGATCTCCAAAATATATAAAGAACTTACACAACTCCACTCCAGGAAGACAAACAATCTAATTTAAAAATGGGCAAAGGACCTGAACAGACACTTCTCCAAGGAGGACATACAGAGGGCCCAAAGACATATGAAAGGATGCTCAGCATCACTAGCCGTCAGAGAGATGCAAATTAAAACCACAATGAGATACCACTTCAAACCAGTCAGAATGGCCATCATAAACAAATCAACAATTAGTTCTGAAGAGGTTGTGGAGAAAAGGGAACCCCAGTACGCTGTTGGTGTGAATGCAACTGGTACAGCCTCTGTGGAAAACGGTATGGAATTTCCTCAAGAAACTAAAAATGAAATTGCCTTTTGACCCAGCAGTTCCACTGCTGGGTTTATACTCTAAGAACCCTGAAACACTAATTCAAAAGAACCTATGCATCCCAATGTTCATAGCAGCACAATTTAAAATAGCCCAGTGCTGGAAGCAGCCTAGGTGCCCGTAGGTAAATGAGTGGATCAATAGACTGTGGTACATTTACACAATGGAATACTGCGCAGCAGAAAGAAGGAAGGAACTCCTACCCTTTGTGACAACATGAATGGAACTGGAAAGTATTATGCTAAGTGAAGTAAGTCAGGCGGTGAAAGACAGATATCATTTGATCTCACATATAAGTGGAACCTAATTAACAAAACAAGCAAAATATAGCCAGAGACATTGAAGTCGACAACAAACTGACAGTAACCAGGGGGGAGAGGAGAGGGAAATAACAAGGGAAAGAAGGGAAAGGGACATAAATGAACATGTATGAGGGACCCATGGACAAAGCCAAGGTGGGGAAGGATTGAGGGTAGGAGGTGGGAGTGGGTAGAGTGTGGGAAAGTGGTAGTGGGAAAATGGAGACAACTGTATACTAACATCAATTAAAAAAGTAAAAAATAAAAGATAGAGAACTTGAAATAACTCCCATGTTCCCAATAATTTTTTTTAAAGATTTTATCTATTTTTAGAGAGGGGAAGGGTTAGGAAGTAAAAAAGGAAGAGAAACATGGATGTGTGGTTACCTCTCACACGCCCCAAACTGAGGATCTGGACTGCAACCCAGGCATGTGCCCTGAATGAGAATCGAACTGACGACCCATTGCTATGCAGGCCAGCACTCAATCCCATGAGCCACATCAGCCAGGGCCCAATAACTTTTTAATACTTTAAAATAAGTAATAAGTAATAAGCTTATTGCTTATATAATGACTTTTAAAATATAAACAGAAACTTAGTTATACAGGGCTGGGCAAAAGTAGGTTTACAATTGTGAGTATGTGAAATACAGAGTTAATGAAACTATCATAATAATCAATACCTGCATATCTTTTCCATATGAACAACTGTAAACCCACTCTGCCAACCCCTGTATAATCTATAACAAAGGTACTCCAGTGGGGAGGGGGAAAATTATTGGTACTATTTTGTATGACCAAATGAGCTGATAAAGAATTTTTTAGTCAGCAGATTGCCAGATATAAAAAATGTTACTAATCTTCCTACAAAGATTATAAAAAATAAAAGTTCATACATCACCCCACTATTCCAAATTATACAGCTAGCCTCTGTAAAATACTCCATTTTAAATTATGATAATTTGAGTTAGAATATTTAATTTTTTATTAAGTAATGCTAATTATTTTTTTCAGTGTTCTAGTTTTCAGTCTGCCCTCTATTAATCAAATGGTTGATCATGCTTAACAATAACAAATAATAATTATTCTAATCAGATATATATTTCCAAGGAAGATATATTTAATCCCCACTACATTCCCTCCTCACCCTGTCTCTTCTCTCCCTGAAGACCAAATAAATAGTATTGTGGACAGGGGAACTTACTGTTAAGCCTATTTCAATCACTGGTTGACCATAACCATGTTTTGGTCCAAAAGTGATTATTTTCCTTAATAGATAAAATTAACAGGAAATTCTAGTTCAAAATACTGAAGAAAATTTACCTACATAATGGACAAGTATTTTCTATTTTTAAACATATTAGTTTAAAACAACACATAAACAAAAAAAGTACACAGTGAATTATTGAAAAGCAAACACCTAATATAAAGAAAGCCACAGTTCAGGTCAAGAAATAAACACTGCCAGCATCTTCAGGGTGTTCCTTCCAGATAGCAATCCCCTCTCCCTCCCTAACCTCTCACCACATCACTGACTTCTGAGGAAAGCCCTTTTTTGCTTTTTAACCATTTTTGTTAATAGTAATAAAGTGGATACACTTTTGCACCTATCATGCACATATTTCTGACAAAAGTTTCATTGTCCAGATGACTTTCTGTTTCTAACTGCAGTGGCAATAGATCTAACAGACTAACCAGAGTGTTCCTATGAATGTCAACAAATCTTCATCCCAGAAATGGTATCCAATCAATTCTGGCACTTATTTATAACAAGTGACATCATGACACTCAGGAATGACTGTACAGCACAGGTTAACCCACCACATGTAAGTGCTGTGAGCATGAGTCATGAGTCAAATTGTACAAGAGTGTGGTGATGCTGGTGAGTAAATAACCAACAGCCTTCACATCTAGGAACTGAAACGGTGCCAGAAAGCCATCTGGATGGCAAACAGTATCATGAGAAGAATTTTAAGTAGCTTACAGCTGTAGAAAAAGCACTATTCCAGACTCTGAACCTTTTAGTTATTTCTGCCTGCTGTCATTTTAAAAATAAGTTATAATACATAAAAATTAACAGGGTATCCCAAAAAACTAACGGGTATTTTTCCCAAGTCATTTCAGAATTATTCCTTTGCACCCAGTTTAAGTTGGTCTATGCAAATATTTGTTTGTCTGTTATAAAGCCTTTACTTGCAGACCAATTTTCCTCCAAAGCTGTCCAGTCATGAATGACAAATGCTTCTGTGTGTAGCTTTTATTCCCCCTTCACTGCTGACATAAACCGAGAATTTAGTAACAACAACAAAAAAAGTAGGGAAAATTGAAGAGACATTTGTCCTTGGTGCCAGCTCGTCCTTCACTGCTGATTCTTTCTAGAGGACACAGTGAAAGGCTCGCTGATAGAGTCATCTCAGTAGTAGTCCTTGATCAAGGGAGGAAGAAAGAAAAAATGATTGGACTTCAAATCAATAAATATTTAAGTACTCACTCTGTTTAAGATACCATATCACACATTTGAATGGGAATAGATGGGATTATAAAAATAAAACATGGAGACACTTCCAGCCAAGATGAAGGTGTAGGTACATATACTTTAACTCCTCCCACAACCAAATGAGAACAATAAATTTAAAAACAAAACATAACCAGAACTGCCAGAAAATCAAACTGTTTGGAAGTCCAACAACCAAGGAGTTAAAGAAATAGTCATTCATACTGGTAGGAATGGCGGAAATGGGCAGCCAGGGTAGAGAAGATGCAGGCCAAGATGGTGCTGGTGGACCGGAATGGGCAAAGAGGTGGCTGGCGGACCAGGTGGTCCCACATTTGCATATGGATAACTGGTGAGAACAACTGGGGAGCAAGACAGTCCACGAAACCCAGGGTTCTGGTGAGGTAAATAAAGCCTCAAAACCACTGGCAGTAACTGGTGGGGGTTTCAGCAGCGGCAGAAACCCCCAGCCTCACAGGAGAGTTTGTTGGAGAGACCTACAGGTTCCTGTAACATACACAAACCCACCCACTCAGGAATCAGGACAAGAAGGGCCCAATTTGCTTGTGGGTAGTGGGGGAAGTGACTGAAAACCCCTTAAGAGCTAAGCAAGTGACATTGTTCCCTCTGTGATCTCTCCCCCACAACGGAGCCACATGGGTTGCCCCGCCCTCACAAACACCTAAGGCTCCACCCCGTACAACATAACAGGTGAGTCAAGACAAAAAATATATATATGGCCCTAATGAGAGAACAGATCAAAGCTCCAAAAATAGAACTAAGCATGAAGAGAGAGCCAACCTATCAGATGCAGAGTTCAAAACACTGGTAATCAGGATGCTCATAACAACAGTTCAGTATGGTCACAAAACAGAGGAATGTAATGAAGAGATATGTACAGGGAACCAACAGTGAAAAGAAATAAACTGGGCCTCAAATCAATAATTTCGAACAGAAGGAAGAAGTAAACATTCAACTGGAACAAAATGAAGAAACAAGAATTCAAAAAATGAAGAGAGGCTTGGGAACCTTCCAGGCAACTTTAAACATTTCAACATCAGAATCATAGGGGTGCCAGAAGGAGAAGAGGAAAAGCAAGAAATTGAAAACCTATTTGAAAAAAAAAATGGAGAACTTCTCCAATCCGGCAAGGGAAAGAGACATGCAAGTCCAGGAAGCCCAGAGTCCCAAAGAAGTTGGACTCAAGTAGAAACACACCAAGATACTTCATAATTAAATTACCTGAGATTAAAGATAAGGAATCAAAAAACAGCAAGAGAAAAGGAGACAGTTGCCTACAAAGGAGTTCCCATAAGATTGTCAGCTGATTTCTCAAAAGAAACCTTGCAGGCAAGAAGGGGCTGGAAAAAAGTATTCCAATTCATGAAAGGCAAGGACCTACATCCAAGATTACTCTATCCAGCAAAGCTATCAGTAGGAATGGAAAGATAGATAAAGAAGTTCCCAGATAAGGTCAAGTTAAAGAAGTTCATCACCACCAAGCCCTTATTATATGAAATGTTAAAGGGAGTTATCTAAGAAAAAGAAGATGATCAAAAGTATGAACAGTAAAATGACAACAAACTCAAAACTATCAACAACTGAACCTAAACAAATAAACAAAAGCTAAAACAAACTAACCAAACATCTAGAACAGGTACAGAATCACAGAAATGGAAATCACATGGAGGGTTATCAGCAGGAAGGGGGAGGCGGAGAGAATGGGGGCAAAGGTACAGAGAATAGGAAGCATAAATGGTAGGTACAAAATAGACAGGGGGAGACTATTCTAAGAATAGGGTAGGAAATGGAGAAGCCAAAGAACTTATATGTATGACCCATGGATATGAAATTTGGGGTGGGAGGGGAATGAGACAACTGCAACAGTATAGTCAATCAAATATATTAAAAAACTAAAAATAAAACATGGAGCAGTTTGCAACCCAGTCTGTTTGCAACTCAGTACTTAGGTCAGCTGAGAATGACAAGTGGTACGTGCAAGTGTTTTGTTAATTGACATGATGCTTCTTAAACTGCTATAAGGGGAATAAAACAGAGAAAGGTAATGGAGACTTACATGACCAGTTGCAGTGTTTTCCACCTCACCCCCACAGAATTCAATCACAAGAGAGGCAGGTAAAATATTGGAATAGGAATGTATGAAGTAATTACTTGAATTTCATAAAAAGGTTTGGAAGGGAGTGTCTAGGGTTCAGGAGACTTGACCTGAAAAGTTGAGGCAATACCACAGCATCACGGCCATGAAACCACCCTCACTGCCTAACTGCCCCAGCCTACCACCAGTGCACATAAGAAAGTACTAGGAATTACATGGTTTGGAGCAGTGATTTACAACCACTTTCATCTCATGGCACACATACTAATTACTAAGATTCGATAACACACCAAAAAATATTATCTTCAGCTTATCTGACAAAAAATAAGTATAATTTTGAATGATTTACAAAAAAAATAATAGTCATTACCTACCTTTTTTGTTCCAAAATGACTTTTTTAAAAAGATTTTATTTTTTAAGGACTTCTGGCCAAGATGGAGGCGTAGCTGAACACGCTGTGCCTCCTCTCACAACCAAGATTAAGGACAACAAAAATAGAGAACCAAAAAAAAAGAAAACCCAACCAGGACAGAGAGAAAATTGAATTGTGCGGAAGTCTGACAACAACGCTTCACCTAGATGGGTAAGAGGGGTGGAGTCAGCGGCCGGCAGAGTCAGATTGTGGCGGGGTAAGCCGGAGGTGGTCCCAGGCATGCAGTCACCCCAGGTGCACAGGCGGCAGCAAAAAGCAGTGGACTGTGGACACACATTCGTGCACAGATAAACCAGGCAAAAAAGGGCAGCAAGACAGACTGCGCGATGCAAGGCCCCAGCGCTGGGAAGTGAAGCCTAAAAGCACCCACTGAAAATACTTGTAGGGGCTGAGGTGCTGGGAGGGAGTCCCAGCCTCACAGGAGAGTTTGTTGGGGAGACCCACGGGGTCCTGGAGCGTGTGCATGCCCACCCACCCAGGAATCAGCACCAGAGGGGTCCAGTTTGCTTGGGGGAAGCGGCAGAAGTGTCTGAAATCTGGCAGAGAGTGGAGCAAGTGCCATTGTTCCCTCTCCGACCCCACCCCCACATCCAGCATTGCAACCCAACGACTGGGCTGCCCTGCCCTGGGGACCACCTAAGGCTCCGCCCCTCATTTATGTAACAGCCATGACCAGACAAAAACAAAAAACCAAAACCAAGGATGGCTCAAAAGGGAGAACAGACCGGAACCCCAGTGCTAATTCATCTGAGCAACCAGGAGGTGGTCAGCCTATCAGATGCAGAGTTCATAGCACTGGTAGCCAACCTATCAGAAGCACAGTTCAAAGCTCTGGAGATTAGGAAGCTCACAGAATTGGTTGATTTGGGTCGCAAATTAGAGGAACAAATGGAGGCTACAATAAGTGAAATGAAGAAAAACGCACAGGGAACCAATAGTGATGGGAGGAAAATTGGGGCTCAAATCAATGGAGTGGACCAGAAGGAAGAAAGAAACAACCAATCAGAAAAGAAGGAAGAAATAAGAATTCAAAAGAATGAGGGGAGGCTTAGGAACCTCCATGACATCTTTAAACGTCCCAACATCCAAATTATAGGGGTACCAGAAGGGGAAGAGGAAGAGCAACAAGTGGAAACCTTATCTGAACAAATAATAAAGGAGAACTTCCCCAATCTGGCAAAGGAAATAGACTTCCAGGACATTCAGGAAGGTCAGAGAGTCTCAAAGAAGTTGGACCCAAGGAGGAACACACCAAGGCACATCATAATCACCGTAGCCAAGATTAAAATGAAGGAGAGAATTCTAGAAGCAGCAAGGGATAAGGGGACAGTCACCTACAAAGGAGTTCCCATCAGACTGTCAGCAGATTTCTCAAAAGAGACCTTACCAGAAACAAGGGGCTGGAAAGAAGTATTCCAAGTCATCAAAGTCAAGGACCTACATCCAAGATTGCTCTATCCAGAGAAGCTGTCATTTAGAATGGAAGGGAAAATAAAGTGCTTCTCAGATAAGGTCAAGTTCAAGGAGTTCATCATAACCAAGCCCTTATTATATGAAATGTTAAAAGGGACTTATCTAAGAAAAAGAAGATAAAAAATATGATAGTAAAAAGACAGCAAACTCACAGATATTAACAACCACACCTAAAACAAAAGCAAACTAAGCAAGCAAGTAGACCAGGAGCAGGAACACAGAAATGGAGATCACACGGAGGGTTTGCAACAGGCGAGTGGGAGGAAGAGAGACAGAGAGGGTATAGAAAATAAGCAGCATTGACGGTGGGTAGAAAATAGACGGGGAGGGAAGAATAGTGTGGGAAAAGTAGAAGCTAAAGAACTTATGAACCATGGACATGAACTAAAGGGAGAATGTGGGTGTGATGGGTGGAGGGGAATGATGGGGGAGAATGGGACAGCTATAATAGCATAATCAATAAAATATAATTTAAAAGAAGCAAAAACAAAACAAAAAAGTAAAAGCAAAAGGAAAAATTAAAGAAAGATTTTATTTTTTAGAGAGAAGGGAAGGGAGGAAGAATGAGAGGGAGAGAAACAATTGATGTGTGAGAGAAACATAAATTGGTTTGCCTCCTGCATGCCCCCACACTGGCCCACAACCAAGGCATATGCCCTGACTGAGAATTGAATCATCAACTTTTAGGTTTGTACACCAGTATTCGACTCACTAAGCCACACCATCCAAGGCCAACATGACTTTTTTAAAAAACAGGTGCCTGTACTTGTATATTCGAATTTCTGGTACCAAGAATTAACAAATCAGGTGCAACTTCATTATGCAACATGACCAATAAGAAGCAACTCTATTACATGACCTATAAGAGGGGACCCCAAGAAACTCAGAATTTGTTTATAAAAAATTTGTGTATTTATTCTTACTTGTTTAAACTTCAGTCACCTTCAAAGTACTCTCCATTTGATGCAATACATCCGTCCCGTAGAGACTTTTGCCCACTGCTCAAAACAATTTTTGAGCTCATAAATTTTGCTGCTTTTTAATGCTCTTGCCATTTTTGTTTGTTTGTTTGTTTGACCTCTCCCACATCAATGTTTCCCTTGGAGGACTTTTTGCATCCAGGGAAACAAAAAAAGTCTCTCAGAGTGAAATCAGGTGAATAGGAAGGGTGGGGCATGGGGTTCATGCTGTTTTTTGGTCAAAAACGGCTCAATACTCAGTGTGGTGAGGGCAGATGTGCTTGTAAATCACCCATCATGAAATGGGCAAATGTACTGAAAGAGTCTTCAAAAAAAAATTCACTGAAGTTGAATGCAGCCTCTCACATACAATACCATTTGGTACACTGATACAGATGTGTTCCTAGAACACTCACCTAGTGGGGCAGCCTGTACTTCAAGGAGCCAGCCCTCCAGAAGACAACTTTGGTTTTTCTGGGGTCTCCCTTCATATTTATGGTTCAAGACAGGATATTCCTGCTGGACAACTATTGTGTTGGCTGTTGTAATTTTTTTAATTTGGCAATCTAAGGGAAAAGAGGTCAGTGCCCCTGATAAACAGTCAGGCATCACATGTTTTAAAAATTCTTGTGGCACACCAGTTGAAAACCACTGGTTTGGAGTATAGTAATTTATCATAGTTCACTAGGTCTAGGTTCCCAAAAGATCTAAAATCTTTATTTACGCTTCAAACTCAGCTTCTAGATAATGTCCTATATTTAATTTGTAACATTATCCTGTAGATAATATAACATTGTTTTCAAAAACTCAAATACAGTATTTTTAAATCAACACAATTTTTTTCTTGTGATGAAAACTTGTAAGATCTACTTTGTCAGCAACTTCCAAATATACAATTTAGTGTTATTAACTATAGTCACCATGTTGTATATTACATCCCCATGACTTATTTATACCTGAAAGTTTGTACCTTTTGATCCCTTTCACCAATTTTGCCAACCTCTAAGCCCCTACCTCTGGCAACCAATTGATATATCTCTGAGTTCGACTTTTTTTCCTTGTTTTTGTTTTAAGTTCCATATACAGGAGCTGGCAAAAATAGGTTTACAGTTATGAGTATGCAAAAGTTTATTCATTAATTATTGTATTTATCTGTATTACAATTGTAAACCTACTGCTCACCACTGTATAAGTGAAATCATACAGTATTTATCTTTCACGGTCTGACTTATTTCACTTAGCATAATGTCCTGAAGGTCCATCCATGTTGTAACAAATGGCAAAATATCCTTTTTTATATGGCTGAATAATACCCACTGTATATATTATCTTTATCTACTTATGTTGTTAACATGTCTTGGTTATTGTAAATAATGCTTCAATGAACATGAGATTGCAGATATCTTTTCAAATTAGTGTTTTTGTTTGAATAAACACCCAGAAGTAGCATTGCAAGATCATATAGTAGTTCTTTTACTATATTCCACAGTGGCTGTACCAATTTACATTCCAACCAGCAATGACAAAGGAGTCTCTTTTCTACACATCCTTACCAACACTTGCTATTTCTTCTTTTTGGATAACCCTCATTCTGAAAGGGTGAGGTGCAATCTCACTATAGTTTTAATTTGCATTCCCTTAATAATTGGTAATTTTAAGGACCTTTTCATGTCCCCGTTGGTCATCTGCACGTGTTCTTTGGAAAAACGTCTATTCAGATCCTCTGCCCACCTTATAATCAAATTGCTTTTTGTTCAGGGTTTGCTTGTTTGTTTGCTATTTACTTGTATGTATTCTTTACATATTTGGGGGTTTTTTTTCAAAGATTTTACTTATTTTTAGAGAGAGGGGAAGGGAGGGAGAAAGAGAGAGAGAAACTCCAGTGTATGAAAGAAAGATCAATTGATTGCCTCTCGCACATACCCAATCAGGGACCTAATTACTAAACCCAGACACATGCCCTGACCAGGAATGGAACCGCCACCTTTTGGTTTTCGCAACAATACTCAACCCCTGAGACACACCAGTCAGGGCTGTAATTTATGTATTTTGGATATTAACCCTTCATCAAATACATCATTTGCAAATATTTTCTCCCATTCAGAAGCCTGCCTTTTCATTTTGTTGATGGTTCACTCACTTTCCGGAAGCTTTGTAGTTTGATGTAGCCCACATGTTTATTTTTGTTTTTGTTGCCTTTGCTTTTGGAGTCAGATCCAAAAAATCACTGCTAAAACCAGTGTTAAGGAGCTTACCCTCTATGTTTTCTTCTAGGAGTTTTATAGTTTCAGGTCTTTGATTAAAGTCTTAAATCCATTTTGAGTTAATTTTTGTATGTGATATAAGATACTAGTCTGGTTTTCCCAACACCACTTATTTAAAAAAAACTGTTTTCCCATAGTATATTCATGGCTCCTCTACTATAAATTAATTGAACATATATGCATGGATTTATTTCTAGGTTCTCTATTCCGTCCCACTGATCCATGTGTTTGTATTTAGGCAATACCATACTGTCTGTCTTTGTTTTTTTTTTATTTTTTAGAGAGGGGAAGGGAAGGAGAAAGAGAGGGAGAGAAATATCAGTATGTGGTTGCCTCTCATGAGCCCCGCACCGGGTACCTGGCCCACAACCCAGGCATGTGCCCTGACTGGGAATCGAACCCACAACCTTTTGGTTTGCAGGCCTGTGCTCAATCCACTGAGCTACACCAGCCAGGGGCAATACCATACTGTTTTGATTACTATAGCTTTATAATATAGTTTGAAACCAAGAAATACGGTGCCACAAGTTTTGTCCTTTCTCAAGATAGTGTTGGCTATTTAGGGTCTTTTGTTTCCATACAAAAACTGTTCTATTTCTGTCAAAAATGACATTGAGATTTTGATATTGAATCAAATCAAATTTATAGATGGCACTGAATCTGTAGATTACTTTGGGAATTGTATGGACAGTCTAATAATATTAATTATTTCAATTAATGCACAACAAATATCTTTCCATTTACTTGTGTCTCCTTCAGTTTTTTTCTTCAATGTCTTAAAGTTTTCAATGTGCAGGTCTTTCATTTCCTTGGTTAAATTTATTACTAGGGAAATTTATTAAATTTATTTTATTCTTTTTTATGCAATTATAAATAAAACTGTTTTCTTAATTTCTGATAGTTCATTAGTAGCGTATAAAATGCAATATGTTTTTGTATATATATTGATTTTTGAATCCTCCAACATTACTGAATTCATTAATTCTAATAGCTTTGTGGTGAAGTCTTTACATTTTCTGTATAGTATATCATGTTGCCCTGTCTGTTATGGCTCAGTTGGTTGGAGCATCATCCCATAACCAAACAGTCGCAGGTTTGATCCCTGGTTAGAGTATGTACAGGAGTTAATCAATCCATGTTTCTCTCTCACATCAATGTTTCTCTCTCCCTTTCTCTTCCTCTAAAAGCAATGAAAAAATGTTCTCAGGTAAGATTGGAAAAAAAAAAAAAAAGAAGAAGAAGAACCAGTAAAGGTTTAAAAGAAAAGAGTTCTTCCTAATGACCTGGAATGATTTTAAAACAGGTGCCAAATCCTTTTATATTCCTCCTGTTGAGAAGTGAGGCCTATTGTCTTTCCCCTTGTACCTGACTGAGGTCTGTGAAAGTCTGATGAAATGCATAAAGCAGACATAATGCTCTTCTAGTTTCTGGACCCAGATTTTAGAAACTACAGCTTCCACATGCTATCTCTTAAGATACCAGCTTGTGAGATACTCATTTTAAGAGCCATATGAGAGTATTCTGACCAACCCCAACTGACTACCAGCACCAACAGCCAGACTTGAGCCAGACTTCATGGCTCAAGCCCTCAGATTTTGAGCTTCTCCACCTGAGGCCCAGACATCATGGACCAATAATAAGCTGTGCATTGACTAGATTCCTCACCACACAACAGGGTCATAACAAAACGGATGTTTTACACTAGTAAGTTTTGGGGTGGTTTGCTGAAGCAATCAATAATTGAAACATGATCTATTATTAGATTAAGAGATTGAATCACGCAACTACTACAGCCAAGAGTTAATTCATTTGTTTCTTTAGAAAATACATATATGCACATATGTATTAACTTAAATATTTTCTCAAGGGCATTTCTCATAAGAGATATTTTCTTCTTACATACAAATAGATTCTGTGTATTAGTAAACAAGTTAACCTCTGAAATTAGAATCACTCAGATCAAAAATTTATCTAAATTAAATAAGCCAGTCAGAGAAAGACAAATACCATATGATTTCATTCATACGTGGAATCTAATGAACAAACCACACTAACAAGCAAAATAGAATTTCCTAAAGAGCAGGCTGACAGCTCTGGAGGTGGGGGTTATGGGGTGGAGGGATTGAGTAAAAAGGAAAAAGGACTCATAGACATGGACCACAGTGTGGTGATTCTCAGGGGAGGGAGGAAGTGGAGGTAAAAGAGTATAAGTGGAATAAATAGTAATAGAAAAAATACAATAAATATATGGAATTGAGAACTAATAGCTAAAATTAAATTACCTTTGATATTCTTAATGCTATCATTTCCCTAAAAAGGGAAGGCATAAGGTAGATGAGTTTTAAAAAATGACTTCATATAAAAATGAAACTTCTATTACCCAACTTTGATCTATCAAACTTCAGTTACAAAACAACTATTAAAGCAGTTTCCTTGAAATCATAACTGCTGGAACTTAAAGTTCAAATTTATGAATAAACTGATACAAGCTCTAGTCAGCTTCCTTAATTAAGTGTTTATAAATATATTTAAAGTTCATGTATTTTCCAAAGAGAATACAGAATATTTAAACAGGTTCTTAATTTAGTATTTAAAAACTAATACATTTGTCTACAACTTTGCACAAACACATAACATCAGAATTGTTTTGTCTCATATAATAAGCTTCCATTCATGGTAGAGTTTGCATTCAGGGCATAAATAAAGTTAGAGCTATGAGTAGTCTGGTTGTGATAACAAGGAGCCAATATTGATTAAAAACAGCTTTAGCATGTTATATTCCTTCAAAATTGCACTGAACAAGGCGAATGGAGTCATGACAGAAATACTGCCCTTATGCCTTTTAAATGTAATCTCTAAGGAAGAAGGGTGTGTATATTATAAATCTTCTGAGTATAGACCATTATTTTATACCTTAAGACCTGAGATATACAGAAATGAGATTACCAGGGCCACTGTGACAGAGACGGCTTTTCTTCTTCCACAGTCAGGAAACTTGGCAAACTCCACATATTCTAACCTCCTGACCAATAAGAAATAGTCATGTAGTAAGTTCTCTGCAGTGGAATGCTGAATGGAAATGCCACTTCAGGTGAGGTCTTTTAAGTTAGTTTGGCCCTGGCTGGTGTGATTCAGTGGATTGAGCATGGGCCTGAAAACCAAAGGGTCACAGTTCGATTCCCAGCCAGGGCACATGCCTGGATTGCAGACCTGATCTCAGCATAGGGCCATGTGAAAGGCAACCACACATTTCCCTCTCTTTCTCCTTCCTTTCCCCTCTCTCTAAAAATAAATAAAAATCTTTAAAAAAAGAGAGAGAGAAAGAAATTTAGTGTGTTGCCTATACCTTCTCTTTTCTCTTCTACTGATCATAAAGAATGAAAGGGACATAAGACAGAAGAAACCACTGGAAGAGAACCCACCCACCAAAGAAAAACAACCACTTTAGACTGTTCCAGGAGTAAGAAATAAACATCTGTTTTGTTTGAACTATTATTCATTTTCAGTCTGCTGTAGCAATTTGGGCTACACTAATTTAGTAAAATACATAGTTTAGGTCAGCAATTTTCAACGGGTGTGCCGTAAGAATTTTTAAAACATGCAATACCTGACTATTTAGTCAGGGGCACTGAACTCATTTCCCTTAGATTGTCAAATTAAAAACTGACAACAGCCAACAAAATAATAGCCATCCACTGCAAATGCCCTCTCTTGAACCACAAATATATAGCTCATATAACAGAGTTGCATCTTACTGGTCACATAGCAAAATAATGTTGCATCTGACTGGTTAATTCTTGGTACTGAAAATCCTTATATAAAAATATAGGCACCAGTTTTTTAAAAAGTCACTTTGGAACAAAAAAGGTAGGTAATGACTAATTTTCATAAATCAATTAAAATTGTATCTTATTTTAAATAAGCAAAAGGTATATCTTTTGGTGCACCACAAAATTTTAGTAATTAGTTTATGTGTGCCATGAGATGAAAGAGGTTGAAAATCGCTGGTTTAACTTTTAAGCAGCTACAAGGCCATGATTAAAACCCACATATCCTGCTCAGTCACATTGAATCCACTGCTTGGTCAACTCTCCCACTGCGCTTTCCTTATCACCCTTCTCAATCCAAACAGAAAACAGAATTGTGAAGAGGAGTTGGGAAGTATTAATGAGAGTATCATTATGATACCAGTAGATTATTCTCTCTTCTTTAAACTCAACAGCTTTCATCCTTGTTTATCACTTTGCACAATGCAATTTTTTAAAATTTTATTTATTTATTTTTAGAGAGGGGAAGGGAGGCAGAAAGAGAAAGAAACATCAGTGTGAGAGAGAAACATCAATCGGTTGCCTCTGGCACATATCTCAACCAAGAACGGAACCTGCAACCTAGGCATGTGTGCTGACTGGGAATCGAACAGGCAACCCCCTGCTTTGTGGGAGCATGCTCAACCAACTGAGCCACACCAGTCAGGGCTGCACAATGTATTTCTTTAATCCTCTGGTAGAAATGAACACACTGATTGCTCTCTGTCTGCTCCTGCCTAGTCATCTGACTGGAATTACTATATTTTTCAAAAGTAAGTGCAGAGGTACAAACTATGTGAATCTTATGCAGGTAAAGCCAAGAGTAATTTCTTAGGCAAAGGGAATCTTAACACAGATTTGAAGAGAAGAAATTAGCTAGGCAACGGGAGAAAAACATATGCCAATACCTAAGAAACCCTAAGAATCTGAAGAATTCAAAGATAAGAAACAAAGAAAAGCAGAAAACAGAGACAGAATGGTACTGGAGAGTCTGGCAAGATCCAACTTCTAGTAGGCTTCTGGTACTGCTCTTAATACAAAAAACAAGAAGAGCCCTGGCTGCTATGGCTCAGTGATTGAGCACAGGCCTGCAAACCAAAGGATCACCAGTTCGATTCCCAGTCGGGGCACATGCCTGAGTTGCGGGCCCATCCCCAGTAGGAGGTGCACAAGAGGCAACCACACATTGATGTTTCTCTTTCTCCTTCCATTCCCCTGTCTAAAAATAAAATAAATAAAATCTAAAAAGAAAACGAAGAGACTCAATGAAGAATGTTAAACAGGTAATTAAAATTGATCAAATAATTTTTACAAATTATAGTGAGAAAATGAATATGTAAGGAACACAAACCCAATAGAAAGATGGTCAAAATAGGCCCTGGCTGGTGTGGCTCAGTGGACTGAGCGTGGGCCTTGAACCAAAAGATCACGGTTCGATTCCCGGTCAGGGCACATGCCTGGGTTGCAGGCCAGTTCCCGGCAAGGGATGCACAGAGGCAACCATATATTGATTATTTCTCTCCCTCTCTCCTTCCCTTCCCCTCTAAAGATAAATAAATAAAATGTTTAAAAAAAAAAGAAAAAGAAAGAAAAATGGTCAAAATAATTAAACAAATTTCACAGAGGCCAAAAAATGCCATAACCAACCACATGGGGACAAAAATGTTCAATCTCATCAGTCACCAAGGAAATGTAAATTAAACATAATGCTATATGACATTTCACAGATGATCTCTGTTGGGAGAATAAACCAATTCAACATCTTTCAAAGAGTTTGCATCAAAATTCCATTATTAAGTTTATATACTAGGACTTTCCTAGTATATAAACATATATGCTTATAATCCATACTTGGATTATCCAAGTATGTCACATATATATAAATGTTCAATGTGGAATTTTTCACAATAGCCAAAAACTAGATATAACCTAAATGGACATTAATACAACAGTTCAACAAATTGTACTAGATATTTTCCAATATGAAAAATTAATAAAATACAGCTACAGCTACACCCATCACCATGAATAAACCTTACAATGTTAAGACAAACAAAATATATATACACAATGATTCCATTTACTCAAGTATGAATATAAAGTTAAATATTATTCAGAGATATAAATGTAGGTGAGAACATTAAAAAAGCAAGGAAATAAATAATTCAGCAAAGTATCTTCAGAAGAGGGAAGGAAATATGATAGAGAAAAGCACATATGTCTGGCTTGCCTATTACACCTAGAGGTTTTGTTTTTTAATGCTATTCAAATTATTAATTTAAGTTTTCATGTGCTCTTCTGTATATATACTAAATTTCACAACTTTTTATAATGGATGAATAGCAGTAACATATGTAAAGGCCCTAGGCAGCACCTGGCATGGAGAATCCATTTAATAAGAATCCATTCCCATTTTGCTCTGCCTGTGGCCTCAGTGTTGATAAAAAGTCAAACCCAAGCTCCAGATTTTTTCCTGTCACCCACCAGCACTATTCTCACATAAGAATCCAACCATCCTCACACCCCTACTTCTCCTTAGAACCTTTGCCTTTACCTCTAGATTCTAGAAGGGAAGTGGTATTAGCACTTAGAGCAAGGAGATATGATCCTACTAAACTCTATTTCTGCCACCTTTGCTCATATCCTGAATGACAGAAACAGGCTCTTTCTTCTTCAGGGGTCCACACAGTACATGATACAATCCTCTTTGCTAAACAAAGAATAAATAAATGCATGCATTACATAGCTATGTTACTAGTGGAAAACAAGATTAAAGTTTAAAATCAGGCTGGTGCTACCCTGGCCAGGTGCTTAAGTTAGTTGGAGAGTCATCCTGTGCACCAAAAGGCTGCAAATTCCATTCCCAGTCAAGGCATATACTTAGTTTGCAGGTTCCATCCCCAGTCAGGGCATGTACAGGAGGCAACCAATTACTGTTTCTCTCTGCTCATTCATATTCTCTCCCTCTCTCTCTCTTTCTCATCAATAAACATATCCTCAGGTGAGGATTTTTTTTTAAACTTTAAAAAAATAAAAATAAAATAAAATCAGGCCAGTGCTTACTCATATTCCCCCAGTCCCTTCACAGTTTTAAGGAAGCTTCTCTTGAATACTTGGAACAGCAAGAAGATACCTTCAAAGTTGCTTTAAAATCTTTTTTCCCAAAATATTGGATTTGATTTAAAAAATGTGAAAAAAAAAGAAAAAAAATGATGGATTTGTACTCATGACTATACATAATAATTTCCATTGACTAATAATTCTTTTTTAAATTTTTTTAAAATTTTAGATTTTTTTAAGATTTTATTTATTTATCTTTAGAGGGGAAGGAAAGTAGAGAGGGAGAGAAATATCAATGTATGGTTGCCTCTCATGCATCCCCTGTTGGGAACTGTCCTGCAACCCAGGCATGTGCCCTGACTAGGAACTGAACCGCAATCCTTTGGTTCACAGGCCCACACTCAATCCACTGAACTACACCAGCCAGGGCCTCCATTCACTAATAATTCTTAATACTTCTGAATAAAAATCTATATCCTTTTTCAAAGTATCATAAATATTTTTTCTATTTAAATTTTAAACACTATAAAATTTATAAAACTACACTTAGAATATACTCTGTATTATGCATAAAACTAGTCAATCCTCCACATAAACAAAACTATAACACTTAATAACGTATGTGACTGTTTAGCATGCTCTTATGTAAGAAAACTGTACTGAGATCAACAAGGCATTCATTTATTTTGCCCTTTATATACTACTTCCTCTGTCATGTGGCAGTCAAAAGGCTAAGTGAGATGCTTGCAGCAAAGAAAACAATTCTGAAAGGTCATGCTACACAGATAGCCAGAATTTCTTTCACAATATCCTTACTGTGTATGACAGGCTATATGACAATCTAACCACAGTTATTTTCTGAGTAAAAGCAAAAAGCATGTTATCAAAGGACCAGAAACAGTAGGCACTCAACAATATAATCTTTATGAACATTTTTTCTAACTGCACAAACATCCAATGCAAATAACAAAAAAGAACCCCGGAGCAAAGAAAAGAACTGGAGGAAGAACTGGTAGAAACTGGAAAGCAAGTATAAACCACTCTGTTTATGTACAGTGTTCATATAACATGATAACAAACTTCTAAAGTAAACATTTTCAAATTAAAACATGATTTACCAAGGAAGAGCATAATTATAACAATATTGAAGACAATGAATATGATCTACCTCAAATTTCCAAATCTGAATGACAACTGCAAACAAGATGCAAAGTTTCAAAAAATTCTGTGCAAAGGCTGTAATCCCACCAATATATTACCCCTTAATAACTTTTATTGGTCTGTTATCCATCTGAACAAGGAATGCCTTTTCCAATCTGTTACACAGATAACATGTCAACAAGAAGATGAAAATTCCCCCAGCTACTTATAAAATTCCCAACCTCAGAGGTTAACAAGTGTACTCTTTCAAGGAAAAATATCATTCTAGCTCATTTAATCATCTTATCCAATCCTCAGAGATCACAGTTATTCCTGCCTAGATATTAAAACAAATAGCTTGCTCCTGAGCCAATTGAAGGTACTTAGGATATTAGACTTCACAGCCAAGTTACACAGACATAGAACCACAAGTTCCAGGCAATGCATTCTTTTTAAGGCTTTAGAATTTTAATTCCTGTGAGGATTTCTCACTAAAATTCAACTAAAAGACAACTTTCTTTACCAGTTCTGACCTCATAGTAGAGCATGAGGATTTGTGTTACTTTCAAAAGTACTAGGAAACAAGCTATGATAAAAATTAAGAAAATACACTTAAGCCCTGGCTGGTGTGGCTCCGTGGATTGAGTGCCGGCCTGCGAACCAGAGTCTCTTGTTCGATTCCCAGTCGGGCAAGTGACTCAGCTGAGGGACAGGTCCCTGGCTGGGGGTGTACAAGAAGGCAACTGATTGATGTGTCTTTCTCTTTCTCCTTCCCTCCCCCTCTCTCTGAAAATAAAATTTTTTAAAAAATCCAAATATGTCTAACAGAATTCATCATGTCACAGCCCCACCCTCTCACCCCTAATACCAATCTTTCCTCATGGTTTCCTTACTTTTCTGTTCACGGTACCATCATACTTCCAACCATGGGAACTCAAAATCCTGGATTCATTTATATGACTTCTTTCTTCCATATTCCCTGACAAATCTACCTATGAAATCTACCTTGCAAAATGAATTCAGAGACCACTGACTTTCACTCCTACAGTAGTAGGAGTGAATGCTCATTTGGGTACTCATTGTTTCACTTCTTCAGCACTTACCAATGGTGTAATTAACCAATTAATTTCATGACTATTTGTTAAGCACCTTACATGCCTGCTCAGACAGAAAGCCCAGTCTAGCAGGCACAATAATCTCAGGCAGGGAATGCCCCTCCTTGTTAACAGCATAACTAGGGTGGACCATGTAATTTATCATCCAAACCCTGAACCCAGAAGCCCTGAGAGTAAAAGAGGGCATTAAAAATAGGTAGATAATTAACAATGTTATGTGTCAATTATATCTCAAAGATGGAAAAAATAGGTATTAATTGATTTTCAAGAGCCTTAAACCAGGATATATGGTCACACTAACTGCAACTCCAGTGCTTAAATGACTGCTGCATCCTTAGTACATACTGCAAAATGGTTTAGCGAATGAATTAAGAGCTGGAATATTGACTTTATCACCTCCTCATTTTTTCATTCCATTGCAAGCCACAAACTGTCCTGAAATGACTCTGCTGGAGCCAGCAATGACCTCCTAACTACCAAATTCAAAAAAGCTTCTTTAGTTTTCAATTAACCTCTCTATAAAGCTTTCAACACTACTGGCCCCTCCTCTCTCTTTCATGAAGTTCTGTTCACTCTGTGGTAAACATAATCCTAAACATATGACTGTCTTAAAACAAAGCCCAGTATTCCAACCCCTTCCTGCCCTAGATAAACCGAAAGATTTAGAATCTAACCAATATTCACATTACCCTTCTATACTTAACTTCTGGGGGAAAAAATGTTAAGTAATCAAAGATACAAAATTGAATACTTACCTTGAAATGGTAGCCTCCATTTCAGTCTTTTAGGAAAACAGATGGCATTACTTATTTTTTAAAAGTGAAGTTTTCATGAAAGACTTTTTCAGATTAGAAAATACACTACAAAACAAAAAAAGGTGACAAGATATTAACACTTAAATGGATTAATTAAAAATAAAACAAATTGTATTGCTTTTATGAAACTTAATTGCTCATAACTATTTTTAAATATGAGGGAAATATAGACTACACATGAAACACAATATTAAAATTATAGAATATCAGAACTGGAAGGGACTTATGTGCACATTCTGTGCAACTAAATGCTCTCATTTAGATCACCTCCTTTTTCTTGAAATCTATTTTCTATAAGCCAGTTTTCTTTCTATGTCTCAATCCATTCCTCTATCTACATCATAAACTATTGATGATAGTAGCCTATTTCATTTTCCCCTTTTATTCTTTAATATAATATTTGATGCACACAATATATGGAAAGATGCATGTAAGCAAGCATAAAATGAACACTGCAAATCACCACCCTACAGAAGAACACACGTAGCATTACATCTTGAATTTTTATCCTGAATACTTATTACTTTTTTCTTTTTTTAAATTTTATTGAATTTATTGGTGACATTGATTAATAAAACTATTAACCATTAATAGTTAATAGTTTTAATAAATTATGTATATAGTTTTCAAGTGTACAATTCTGTAACACATCATCCGTATATTGTATTGAGTGTTTACCAGCCAAAGTTATTACATTTTTAAAAATAACTATGTCACATGTATATTTGCCTCTAAATAATTTTTTTTGCTTGTGTTCCCTGCTTCCTCTTGCAGCTTAATAAATTGTTATGCTATATGAAGTCTCAAGGACTTGAATTTTTTCACTCAATATTTTTGTAAGCTTTATCCATATTACATTTTCATTCATCTGCAGTATTTTGTTATATAAATATGCCACAATGTACCATAATTAACCATTCTGTGCACAGATATTTGAATGGTTTATACTTTTTGCTTTAATCAACATTATTACATCAATATATGTCCCCAGGTGCATGTGAACAAGAATTTCTTTAGGGCATGCTTTAAACCAAGTGAAATTGGTGGGATACAGTACATGCAAATTCCCAGCTTTACCAAAATGCCAAATTGTCTTCCAATTGTATCACCTTATAATGCACCAGAGGTAAATGGATTAATAACATTTCTTCTCCAATGCTTGGTAAAGTTAGATTTCTTAATGGGTAGCATTTTAGAACATAAAATGGTATCATATTTGCTATCACATAAAATGGTATCATATCATATTGAAGAACTTTTCAAATGCTGAATAATTATCTATCTATGTTCCTTTCTGCATTCCTTTGTTCACAGACTTTGGCCATTATTATTGGGTTGTCTTTTCTTATTAATTAGTAAGTAGACTACATATTCAGGACCAGGACTGACTATGTAACTTGCAGGGCCCAATGTAAAATTAAAATGCAGGGCCACTTATCCAAAAATTAAGAATTTCAAGAGAGTGAGAGCTGAGTATTAAATAAGCATGAGGTCCTGTGTGACTGCACAGGTTGTCCATCTACAGCAGCCCGGGGTAGGATACTAGTTCTTTATTATACATAGTATTTACTATTTTTTTTAAGTTTGTGATTTACCTTTTCATTGTATGTATGTATCTTTAAATGAACATTAATTTTAATGTAATCAAAAATATCATTTTTCTTATTTTAGTCTTCTGTCTTATTGAGAAAATCTTGTATCTTCGTAAAGTTTTACGGCTTTGCCTTTCCATTTGAGCTCTAAACCATGGGTGTTTTCCAAGCACCAGTGAGCTTCACAGCCATCTCCTCTCAGCTGTTAAATCCCATTATTCACTAATAACATTTTATAGGACTTTATAACCTTTATGATAGCTGCATCCTAATCATTATCTAATTCATTTCTGGGCAAGCTCACTCAAATTGGACTGGAGTCTCTATTACATTACCAAGTTTGGAATTATTTACATTTGCCAGAAGTACTTCAAGTCAGAAATTTTATCTTTTTAAAGATTTTATTTATTTCCTTTTAGAGAGAGGAGAAGGGAACGAGAAAGAGGAGAAAAACTATGATGTGTGAGAGATACATCAATAGGTTGCCTCTCACACACCCCCAACCATGGACCTGGCCAGCAACCCAGACACATACCCTGACTGGGAATCCAACCTGCAACCTTTTGTTTTGCAGGAAGACACCCAACCCACTGAGCCATAGCAGTCAGGGCTCAAATAAATTTTTATAATAATTCTCTAAAGGCTTGGAAGTTGTTATAATGACATTCTCTATCGCTTTATCACCTTCATAACACTTATTAGTACTTACAATTCTCATTTATTATTTACATGTTTGTTCTTCCACTGGGAAACAGGGAAAGTCTTGACGATAACTTTTAATCCATACAACTTTAAGTATTATTTTTTAAACTTTTCTATAAGTCTGAAATCATTTCAAATAATTCTCCTTGGAATTGCCTATTCTGGACATTTTATATAAATGAAATCATATAATACATCGTCTTTTCTGACTAGCCTATATCATTTAACACAATATTTTCAAGGTTTATCCTTACATGTTATAGCACGCTGTAGCACATTCAAGAATTGCATTCATTTTTAATGCTGAAAACTATTCCACTGTATGAATGAACTGCATTTTATTTATCCATTTACCAGCTGATGGACATTTGTGTTGTCTCCACTTTTTGGCTATTATAAACAATGCTGCTTTGGACATTCATATACATGTTTTTGGGTGGACATGTGTTTCAATTCCCTTGGGTATATATACCCAGGAGTGGAACTGCTAAGTCACATGGTAACTCTATGTTTAACTTTTTGAGGAACTGGCAGACTGCTTTTCCAAAGTAACTAGGCTATTTTACAATCCAGCTAGCAATATATGAGGCTTCTGACCCTATATGCAAAACTTCTTATTGTCCATCTTTTCATTATAGCCATCCTGTTAATATGAAGTTATCTTATTATGGTTTTGGTTTTAATTCCCTAATAACTAATGATGTTGAGCAATCAATCATAGCTTATTATCTTATCAACTTGTATATCTTCTTTGGAAAATGTTTAAACACACTGCCAATTTTTAAATTGGATTATTGAAATTTTTATTATTAACTTGTAAATGTTCTTTATATATGCTTTATTTGATATAAGCATTACTAACATTTTCTCACTGGCCCTCTGTTGGAATGTTAGGGTCTGCGTTTACATAACAACTTAGCTTCCAGGTTCAGAAAAAAATCTCTGTAAGTATTAGCCTATAACCATAACCAACACATTAAAAACAATTTCCAAGAATTTGGTATCACTGACAAGTGGTTACTTGAAATCCACATTTTACAAGAAATACAATAACTTCATTTAGATAGTATGAGGACTTGAAGTAACAGATTACTCACGTTGTCAATGCTAAAACAGTACGTATAGAATACCCTTACATATACAAAATGCTGACTGCCAATTTAACAAATCATACAAAATCAGAAACACAATCTTCTACCCAATCTTCTACCCTCTTTATATTTAAAAATACTTATATAGTAAAATAGCCTCCAACAAGACTTCAAAAGGGTAGAAATTAACACATTTTAGATACTTACTTCTGACTATGAGAGCTGGAACAAACTTCTCAGTCAGGCATACAAGGCCTTCTGTGATCCAACTCTTCCTACTTCTGAAACTCCCTCCCACTTTACATTCCAGCTGGCAGTTATTTATAAACACCTGTGATTAAGCCCTGGTATCATCTCATACTGGTTCTTCCTTGACCACCTCTCTCCTGAGGACTAGTTTGGAATTTATATTCTAGTGATTCTCAAACTTCTTGGTTTCAGGACTTCTCCACACTCTTAAAAATTACTGAAGGCTCAAAAGCTCTTATCCATGTAGGTTGTATCTACTAATATTTACTGAATTTGAAATTAAACCTGTATATTCAAAAATGTTTATTCATTTGCCTGACCAGCATGGCTCAGTTAGTTGAGCATCATCCTGCAAAACAAAGGGTTGCTGGTTTGAATCCCCAGTCAGGGCACTTGTCTGTTTTATGGGCAGTCACCAGCTGGGGTGCAGTTCGAGAGGCAACCAATCAATGTTTCTCTCCCTCTTTTCTCCCTCCCATCCCCTCTCTATTTAAATATATATTTGTTCATGTAAAAAACAAATCTATTAAATATTTACTTTAAAACATTTTATTTTAAGCATATTTTTAGTTTGAAAAACCGCAATTTTCAAAACAAAACCTCTAGTGAGAAAAGTGACACTATTTTATAGTTCTGCAAATCTCCTTAATGTCAAACTTAATAGAAGACAACAAATTTTCATCTCTGCTTCTACCTTCAATCTACTGCAATGATCACAAGTTATTATACTGCCTCTGGACAACTCCATCATACACACACACACACACACACACACACACACACGCACAAGCAAATAAGGGCAAATAATGTCTTATGTTATAAAAATAGTTTTGACCTTGTAGATGTCTGACAAAGAGCTTGTGGACCTCCAGGAATCCCCAGGCCATACTTTGAGAACCACTGCTCCATCCTTTGCTCCCATAATACTCTGGATAGGCTCTATCATTTGCACTTACTTACACAGTATGTGAATTATCTGTTGCTCTCTCTTAAAGTTCCTTAAAGCCATGAGCCGTGAGCCTTCTTCAACTTTGCATCCCAGTACCTCACAAAGCATATAGCATATCTTCTCAATAAACATTTCATGGATAAAATAGTAAATATAGGAAAATGTTTGCACACCCTAATATAAAAAGGTATATGTAAATGAATCAATTATCCCATGGCCAATTCTTCAGCTAATAGAAATGTATAAAAGAAAATCTTATGATAAATTGATAGCAATGCCAAAAGTAGAATAAAGGATACATTCAGACCTGGTTTAACCACACTAGATTAGACTTTTTCAAAGTGCAGCCCTGAGGGAACACGGAAAGGAGATCCTAAAAAAATCTTAGACTGTAAACAAACACCCACAGCTCCAGTCTTCTGACTAAATAAAAGTATCCACCTCTGCAACAAGACAATTACACCACTGTTTGGAAAAAAAAAAATTACCACATGGGGAGAGGGAGTGTTGGTATCAAGATAAGTAGAGTGCCAGTGACTGACAACTAGAATTAAACAGGTATTCTCAGCTTATGAATTTCTTGAAATTTTGTCAATCAAACGAATATTCTAAAAATTTTCTGCCTTTATTTCCCTTGTATTTTCAAACACCTTCTTTTATTTCTATGAATGAATGTCACCCTCCCAATCTGAATAACCACCAACATGATAACATTATTGAAGATCAGGAACATATTTGTCTCTCAGTTACGCCTAGTCCAGTATCTTGAAGCTCAACCACTATGTCTAGAGCTTTGTTAAGTAACTGGATATCTGAAGAGGTATGTGTGCCAAGGAAAAAGAAATACTTTTGCAGTAAGGCCTGGGATGCACTGGGGTAGAATGGCATGTTCACAGAGAGGATAAAAAAAGCTCTTGGGACAATTCTCAGAAGTGAAAGGGCAATTGAATACAGAGCTAAAGGAGGCTGGGATTCACAGGGAGCCACTACAGCCTGCGCACCTTAGATGGCCACCTTCTCTAGGTCTCCACTCTCAACTGTAAAATGAAGTTCTAAAATGCAGAGGCTCTCTGACATAATTTTTAGGATGTCTATCTTGCCCTGGATAGCCCCAACCCCACAGCAGTACAAATCTGACATTCCAAAGGTCTGAATTTTGACCAGAGCCAGTGTACTAGTATTGCACATTGTATTGGCAGAGCATTAAATTACTGTTAGATAACCACAATATATGAGTTAAAACAGTTAACCCATTTTCTAGACAGGGAGACAGGAGCAGAAGTAACCTAACAAATTACTTGCCCTCTTATAGAAAAAAGCTATGTGAATATTTTAGGAAATGATAGTCATTAAAATAATTTCTTGCTCTGGCTGGTATGGCTCAGCAGATTGAGTGCCAGCCTGCAAACCAAAGGGTCGCCTGTCTGATTCCTAGTCAGGCCACAAGCCTGGGTTGCGGGCCAGGTCCCCAGTATGGGGATCACGAGAGGCAACCACATATTGATGTTTGTCTCCTCTTTCTCCCTCCCTTCCCTCTCTCTGGAAAGAAATAAATAAAATATTTTTTTAATCAGCATTAGAAAGTCTACTTCCCATTTTAAAAGGATTCTTCCCCTTACAAAAAGAATCAGGATTTCCCTAATTAGATCAGCAGAGCAACAGTTTCTGAATAGATTAAGAGAAAGGTATGTTAACATACAATTTATAAACACATCAGTGGTTTGTTTATAAAATCTTCAGCGATTTTTCCCCCTAGACTTGACACATTACAGAAAACTATCACGTTAAAGTCCTTTGGCCACATGATAACTAGACACGCTCACTAGAAAGGAGTCCCAGGAATGACTGAGTTGACACACTATCTGGTCAAGGCTGGGACTGAAAAAAAAAAAGAGGCCCTGAATTCCAGGGAGCCTAGAGCCTGTTTACTCAAAATTACTCTGGCATTAAGTTAGACTTGAAAAGAGACCAACACAAGGTAAAAGGCTAGAATGGCCAGCAGAAAAACAAACTCACACTAGGGGAATAGGAAGAAGATGGGAGATACCTGGGGTCACCCTGGAAAACAAGGTGACCAGCCAGTGGTGATAACTGCAAATGGCTTAATGTTAAAATACAAGAAACTGGGTATCACAGACATCTGTAGGAAGGCGACTAAATGCTTACTCTTTACAACAAACTTCTGTATTTTTAAGCTTTATACTATGCACAAGCATTCCAAGCTCCTACAGCTCTTTGTGGAAGTGCCCTCTAATACATAAATTATACGCATACATATAGATGTGTTAACCACTATTCTGAATGTGAGCCATTTATTGCAGTATGTCAATTTGCCTTCATTGTTTCTTTCACGGGTCAAAATCCATATTTTGGATCATA
>PVKU01009963.1:0-56735 GCA_004027475.1 Anoura caudifer | reverse complement strand
TTCGGCTTTTGTACACTCAGCTTCAGATTATGATTCTTCAAGGCTAACTCCCGTCTGCACATAGCAGCTAACTCCCACTTTGGCTTCAGAGCACCCAGCTTCAGATAAGGACACCTCAAGGCTAGAGTTATTTTTCGCATCAGCTTCTGTACCTCCTGCTTTTGCTACGTAGGGAAGGGTGTCCAGAAAGCAATAAAAGTCCTGCTCAGCCAAGGCTCGGGGCTCAGAATTTGGGGTCTGTACTCCTCTGGGCCCGTGCACGTTAATAAAGGGTCGTGCTCCACCATCCAACTGAGTGTTGAGTTGTTTCCTTCTGTAACAGTACCAGAAGGGGAAGAGGAAGAGCAACCAGTGGAAAACTTATTCGAACAAATAATAAAGGAGAACTTCCCCAATCTGGCAAAGGAAATAGACTTCCAGGAAGTCCAGGAAGCTCAGAGAGTCCCAAAGAAGTTGGACCCAAGGAGGAACACACCAAGGCACATCATCATTACGTTACCCAAGATGAAAATGAAGGAGAGAATTCTAGAAGCAGCAAGGGATAAGGGCACAGTCACCTACAAAGGAGTTCCCATCAGACTGTCAGCTGATTTCTCAAAAGAGACCTTACAGGCAAGAAGGGGCTGGAAAGAAGTATTCTAAGTCATGAAAGTCAAGGACCTACATCCAAGATTGCTCTATCCAGCAAAGCTGTCATTTAGAATGGAAGGGAAGATAAAGCACTTCTCAGATAAGGTCAAGTTCAAGGAGCTCATCATCACCAAGCCCTTATTACATGAAATGTTAAAGGGACTTATCTACGAAAAAGAAGATAAAAAATAGGGCAGTTAAAAGACAGCAAACTCACAGATATTAACAACCACACCTAAAACAAAAGCAAACTAAGCAAACAAATAGACCAGGAGCAGGAACACAGAAATGGAGATCACATGGAGGGTTTGCAACAGGGGAGTGGGAGGAGGAGAGAAGGGGGGAAAGGTACGGAGAATAAGTAGCACCGACATTGGGTAGAAAATAGACGGGGGAGGGCAAGAATAGTGTGGGAAAAGTAGAAGCTAAAGAACTTATGAAACATGGACATGTGCTAAAGGGGGGAATGTGGGTGGGAGGGGGTGTGAAGGGTAGAAGGGAATGATGGAGGAGAAATGGGATAACTGTAATAGCATAATCAATAAAATATAATTTTAAAAAATTCAGCGGTTCTCCTCAGATGGCACCAGCTCCTAGATTCCTATCATGAAGACCATTCCTTACTCTAACCACTCCACCCCAATTCATTCATTTAATTGTAGAAGATAAACCCACCCTCAACTCTTTCCCTAGCCACTGCCATATCCCATCTTTTACGACATGTATCAGATGTGACACAAGTGGAATTCACGTAGATAACCCTGGTTTACACCAAATAAGTCACTAAAGGTAAATGACCTGGCAAAGATGAACCTGCAACTTTCTGCCTCCTTGAGACAAGGGCAGAATGTAAATTTTACTTTTCTCCTAAGACTCAAGGTTATAGCTCCATGCCACTTTGAATTAATAAAGTTTCTGCTTCTTCACTTACTGGTGGATACAGAAGTGCACAACCAGTCTGTTTTCATTAAAGTTGTGCCCTTGGACGTGTCTTCCACATCCACAGGGAACACTTTCATTCACCTAATGTTAACAACTTAGAAAATCACTATTGAGTACGACAGAGTAAACATCTCATTATCTTTTTATGTGTGATATCAATTATACACTTAAACTCAAGTAGGAGAATAAATATGTTCCATCCTAATCACAATAAAAATACAATATATTCATTCCCAATTTAAGCCTTTAGATATTTTTAATTGATTTCCATAAAATGATGTATATCAAAGTCATTGAAATTATGCTTACGAGAATATTCAATGCCATGAAAAAGCATTTATAATATAATGTTCTTCAGGGAAAAAAACAAAGAATAAAAATACACAGTATGTGTCCAAAGTTTTAAAATATAGTTTATTTGTCTGGAAATACTAGAGATAAATACAACAAAATACTATTAGAGGTTATGTCTGGATGATAGGATTACAGTAAGTATTGCATTTCTTCTTTGTAATTTAAAATAATGTTTTCAATGCACAGGAGTCTGCAGTAACTGAGTGGGGCTGTTAAGGAGAGGACATTGTGGACGTCACTCATTTACAGGGTAATCAAGAGTAGGAGCTGACTCAACTTCACGTAATGCACATTCAGTAAATTAAAATGATTCATGCATGTCCTTTGTTTTGACCATCCTGCTGGAAGCCTGGTTCACTGCGGTAATGGGATTTGCTCACATGCTTCTTATATTATGTTAGAAAGGAAGCGCTCTGGAGGAACACTACTGCGCTCCTTGTAAGTTCCTTACACTGAGAAAACCATGTAAGGAATCCATTGTAGGGTTGGTTTGAAAGTGCTAACACTTGCTTCTTGGACTAGTATATTTGGGAGTGGGAGAAGGAAGACGATAGCTTCCATATTTTTCATGTAACTTATCCTATTTTTTTAAAATTTCTAAACAGATTGCTTCCTATCTTCTAAGGCAATGTGTACAGTCCTAAGAAAGCCCTGTTAGAACATATTTAAATATATTTTTCTCCAAGCATTTTCATTTGGAAAATACAGAAAATTATCAAGATTAAGTAAATAATAATTCCATAATCATCTTTCTCTGAAATTTATAAAACAAGCACATGAAGTCCTTTCCTTCTGCACTTCCATTAAGACTTCTGAGAGACAATGTTACCAGTTATTGTGTATGCATATGTTCATGTGTATACCAACATACAGCATGTATATGTGTACAGCAGCATGTACATGTATATGCATAATTATAGATATACAAACATATATGCCTTTAAAAATTTAAAATGACAAATTACCCAAACCAAAAAAATTGTATAGAAGATATCCACCACTTAAAAACTTTCTGTAAGAGAGTATGATTAGTTTTATTATTCTGTAAGTAATAAAAATTAAAATCAAAACCATCCAGGAGCCTGGGGAGGAGGGAAAGATGCTTCAAGGTAAATGGTGGGTTGTTTTTTTTTTGTCAAACTGGGTGGTGATTAAGAGTGTTTGTTTATCATCTTGTTATCCCTCATGCTCTTCAGATGTCTTACAAATATCCTTTAGAAACTGCTCAACAGTTTAGAAAATAAAAACAATTTTCTAAAGATATAGAAATTAAAAAATAAAAAGCCTTCATTTCCCATTGTGCCAAGTCCACCTCCACAATGGTACAAATGAATCGATCATTCCTGCTTTGAACTCCTCTACCCAGGGCAAGGGTCGTTCTACAGAAACAGAGTGTGAGCCACATATGTAAGTTAAATTTTCCTTTTGGTCATATTAGGAACCATGAAAACAAAATGGAAAATTAATTTTAGCAATATATATTATTTAACAAATATATTCAAAGTATTATCAATTTAATATGTGATCAATATTAAAAAATTACTGTTATTCTACACTCTTTTCTTTATACTAAGTCTTTGAAGTCTGATGTGTTCCTTACACTCACAGCACACCTCAGTTTGAAAGGCCATGTTTCACCGGCTCAGCAGTCACACGTGGCCAGTGGCTACTGAATTGGAACACGTACCTCTAGACAACATGCTCAAATTCCTATTTCTTGATTTGTCAACTTAGAAATTATCATTCAACTCCATTCCCTCTATTTTCTGTTCTTTCCATCTCTATTAGTATTACCTCAATAATTTGTTTATCAGTTGACCATTAGACTTATATTTAAACCTCTATTTCTTAATTTACCAAATGGAGATAGTCTAAGATCCCACTTTTTTGTAAAATGAGGGATTAGGGTCCTTTTATTTCCCTTCACTTCTCTTCCTCCTCCTGTCTCCTAACCTTTCCCCAGAAAACTATTTCTTTTACATTGCCAAAGCTTTATCACTTATACCTTGTTCTGTAATATAACATTTTTGCACTCTGATTTTGTAACCTGGAATATATATAACACTTACAATATAAAAATTGAATCATTATTTTCTGCAGAAACAAGTGTGTATGAATGCAGAGAAAAGGCCATATAACCTAAATGTGCTGCTCCAAGAACTTAACAAGAACAACCGAGGTGGCCCCTAGTTAAATACTGTAACTTTATCTGCTCTCTGAGAACAGTCCATTTTATCATACCTTCTGTTAGAGAAATTTCATTTGCTTTTAGGATTTTAGAGTTCTCTAAAATCCTATTCTAATTTTGACAGCTTAAAAGAAAGATCTGTCAAAAACACTATTGCCTTGGAATTTTTTTAAACTGTATTCCTTAGTTTATTTTATTTACCTGTCCTTAGGACCCATATTTCCCTCTTTTGCTTTGTTGCATTAATTCTACTAGGAAAGACCTGGGAGGACAAATGTTTTAGTTCTTACTTGTCTTGCAATGCTTTAATTTTCTGTTCATACTGCATTTGAAATTTGGCTGGGGTCAGAATTGTAGGTTCAAAATAATTTCCCCTGCAAACCATGAAGGCATCATTATTTTTTTCCTCTAGAAATCATCTCTGTGGTCAGTTTCCTCTCCTCCCCCCATTTCTGGAATCTTTTAGCATCCTCTCATTGCCTTTGGTGCTCATGAAAATGTGCTTAGTTACTGGTCTACTCATATGCTTATTCTCACTTTCCACACACAGGGCCCCAGTGATCTGAAAACTTGGAGAATTTAGTGTGTGCACATGTGCGTTTGTTTCCTCTACTCATTTTTCAATTTTTTTCTTTCTAGATTGTCTACTAGAAGATGGAGGACCATTGGATCGATCCTCTAACATCTCAACTTTTCACTCATGTTTTCAACATTTTCTTTTTTGGCTTTGTTTTTCTCGAAGATTTCTTCATGTTTTCTTTCAGCCACTAAAATATTCGTTAACGCATCAATTATACTTTAGTTTCCAAGAATTCCTTCTTGCTTTTGAATTATTCCTCTCCAACAGCAGTCTGTTCTTAACTATTCATAATGATAAAATGTTGATTTTATGGATGTATCTCTTTGCTGATTTATTTCTGTTTCTTCTTGCAGAGTTGGTAGGTTTGTTTATGTTGATCCTTCTCTTTTAAGCCAAAGAGTAATCTAGCCAAATACTTACCTATTGTACATAACTTCTCTATTTCTACTCACCAAAATGCAAACCATTCCATTTCTGATCACCTCTGAAAAAATTTTTGGTGATTCTTAATCCTTGTACCCCTAAGAACAATGAGCCGTTTGGATTTAAACTAGGTTTTCTCAATGCAGTTTCAAGAGTATGGCCAATGAGGGTAAATGGGTATTGTTTCAGGGTCAGGTTTTATCTGATGCAGAAAGTGCCATGGTTATGACTTAGTCACAATGGCTACATTGAAATAGGTTCTGGAATTAATTCAGTATTACAGAACTTTCTGGAAGCAAAACTAATTTCACTTACATCTAGAGTCTAAACAAATCAATCAACGACTAAATGTATTTATTTTCATGCTATTCCCAGCTGTACCATTTTAAGATCTCCTACTAAAGCAGAACAACATTTAAAATTGCATAGATACCTCTACCCTTTCTGACTGGTGATTGTGCCAAAGAAAGAATGAGAAGTTTAGTGCCCCGTTTCCAGAAAGAGAATAAACACCATCTCAGAGCGAAGACAAGAATCCCAAGGCACATCAGTAGAAACTAAAGTGGCCGCTGTGTGCCTATTTAATTGCTTTTCTCTCAAACTTGTATCAGAGCCATATTTTTAAAAAGTTACCTAGTAACCATCCTCTCTTAAAGTACTCTGAGATCCCCACTGCCTTGCCATGAAATTTTGCTCTAATGTGCAATCACTCCCATTAGAAGAAGGACTTGTTTACAAAGCTGAGTGTGCAAGTTGCCTTTCATTTACTTCACTTTGCTCAAACTTTGCTAACCCACATACTAAGGATCACATCTATACAAAGTCTCCAAAACTAAAATCCCCGAGGAAAATATATTCCTGAAGAAGTCCATTCTCAACTGATTACACATGCACATTGCATAACATTTACATAAAATGTGAATAATGTTACCTAATTTCCCAAGTCAAATGGAAAACACTAACACTGGGGTACTTAAAAAAAAATGCTGCCCAGGGGAGAAGACTATACATTGTTAAATATCTGTAATGAAATGTAACAGCCACCGAAACAAGACCAGATGCCTCAGCAGATGGTGCCACTTGCCTGCCCAACATCCTTTTTCCTGATTTTAGTGAGCGATGAAAATGAACTACAAATATTCTTGCTAAAAAAATATGTGCTTTTTGAGGCTTCCTTATAATCAGTGGTAGATCTGTGACCCTGTTTAGTCTGATGAGAGGTATGTAGAGATTTAGGGGGGTAAGCATTTCTAACATGGATACAGTTGCTCCCTGCTCCTTCTTTGTTTTGTGCTTGCAGTATGCATATGATACCTGGAGGTGCCACACCTATCTTGTAACCAAGAGGCCATGAACGTCAGGATGAAGGCTCATCAACTGAAGATGGTGGAGAATAAATATGAACAGAGGGTGGACCCCTAAGGGAATGACTTAGCTCTTGAACCAGCCAGCCCTAGACTACTTATCAGTGAACTTGTTGTTATGCAGGATAAATATGAACCTATGTAATTTAATACGTTTTGGTTCTCAGAACACATTCCTGACCAATACACTAACAATACCTGAACTTTAGCTGCCCCTCCTGTCATCGCTATACAAGAATTATAATGCTTGACCAAAATGGAGATGACTCTCTACAAAACTTCTCCTCCTCCTCCTTCTTCTCTTCTACAAAAGTTCTTTTAAATCTTAGATACAGGCCCATGATCCCTTACCAAAACCTCTTCATGTGTGATATGTTTCATAATGAGAAAGGTAATGTGTAATCTATATTATACATCATACAATAGCCCCAAGATCTAAGCATTACCCTCTACTTCAGGGGTAAACAAAGTATGGCCAATGGGCCAAGTCCAGCCTGCCACCTATTTTTGTTAATAAAATGTTACTGGAACACAGCCACGCTTTTGTTTACATACTATAACTCCCCTTCTGCTGGCTACAATTGCATAGCTGAGTAGTTGTCACAGAGACAGTATGATCCATAAAACCTAAAATATTTACTATCTGGTCTTGATGGAAAAAGTGTTCTGGTCACTAGCAAACACACCAGTGTTTATGCAGTGACAACTATGGCTATTCATTCTATGAGGGATAAATGAAGACTTTATATAATCTCCTATTGGTTCAGGCATAATTTTGCCACAGAACTGATGCCAAACATAAGGAAAAACTAAGGTTTAATGCTTTCAGAATTGTGGGAAAAGGGGCTGAGTTTCTGCAGTAGAGAGAGGAGCAGGTCATCAGGCTGGTGTCGTCCACCATGGAGTGTTAACTCCTGGTTAGTCCTTGAACATCTGAAAACTCAGAGGCTTAAAAAATCCTATTGATGGAGGGCCCTAAGAATCAGAAGGCAGCATGTTGCAGTGAAAAGAACACCCTCTGGTGAGTAAAAAAGACTTCTAACCCTATTGTCTGCCAATCTTTCCCTTCTCTGAGTCTCTGCTCTCAAATCTAATGGAATGAAAGTATTACGCATTTTGCTGGGGCCACAGAGGAGGGTGCAATGATTTGTGAAAGTGCTATGAACATGTCGAGGCACAACACATCTAGGCATTATGTGTATTATTGGGTAAATTAGATGTATTTCATTATGTATGTAGGCATAAATATATATTTTACTAGACATCATGTGTATTTAATTATTTGCTTTTCTTCTTTTACTGAATAGAGTGTTTTATTGCAGAAATGTCAAAATTTCTCTGGTCCTCCAAAATGTTAAGTGGTTCCTGATGATATTTCTTAATTCTAACACTAGGAATTCAACATTATACTTTTAGTATCTGCTGTTCTATACATAATGTGTATTATATGAACTGTATTTCTCAGGGGCTTCTCTGAATAGCCATTGGAGCACTTCTAGCAACTACCCAAAAATTTCATCAAGACTTTACCATATTCATTTTTTATTGCAATACAAGTATTAGCAAAAAATTATATAAATGTGACAGATTTTTAAATCAGACTTTTACTAATATTTTTACTCATATTAAAATTTCAAAAATTAAATTTTTCTAAGGTTTTTTTTAAATCATAGAATCTATACAGTCAAAATACTGACTTAATTTTCTAATACAAGATAAAGAACTGATTTTGTTGGCTCACTCCTATAATTTCCCCAAGTGTTCAGTCTTCACACACTTGTGTATACAATTCAGACTAAAAATATATATACTTTAATAATGATTTGCAGAAACTGATAGGAGTCTCTTAAAATTTATCACTCTTCAAATAAATCCAGACTAATCTGTACTTGTTTTATTTATCACAAAGACTAAATGTTACACATTCTAAAGTTTAGAAAAGTCCTTTTATTAGATTGGACAGCAATTACATCATCATTGAAATGTACCCTGTAAAGATGCCCCTCTACCAAGGAATGGGTTAGACTTCCAAAAGCTATTGATCAGTCCCTTTGTTCTCAAGTCCAGGGGACCACAAACAGCATCTCTTAGAGCTAGGCAAACCGAACACACCTTTGTTTTAACATGGCTTTGTTTGCATTCACAAGAGCCACTCAGGTGAAGATTCCCAGGAGAGGAACACCTATTTTTTTTTAGATGTGTTCTCTTTCATATATATTGTTCTTTTTAAAAATTTTTATTTTAATTGTCATTCTTGTACAGTTTTCTGTCTTTTACTCCCAACCCAGTCCACCGCCCAGCCCTCCCCACCTCCCTCCCATTATTTTTTCAAGTATGTCCTGCTAAAGGTCCCTCCCAGAAGAGAAACTCAGCAGGTCTGGTTTGCCACAGAGGCATGTAAATGTGTAAGCCTGTGTTTTGAGGTATGTGGACATTTTGAGTCTCCAGACAAGTGCACATGGACAGCTTACAAGGTACCCAAATGTGGTCATAAAATCACATCTCAGTCTGAGCTTATTGATTCAGAGCTGCTTTAAATGAGCAGACTTCATGCTCACCTCATTTAAGCTTATCATCAAGGAAGAGGCAAAACACAACAAGCAAAATAAAGGCAGAATTATGAGCACCTAAAGGAAATTAATTCTGGAAATGTGTAAGGTGCCATCTGGGGAGAGTTAAGAATAAAGAAAAGGCCACTGTCTATGAAACACTGGTGCCAAGTTAATAAATAACAACACACACCCCAAATTTATCAGCATAGAGCTGGAACCTTAAATCCGCTGGCTACCTAGGGCAATAAGGAAGGTAAGCAGTGGTGAAACTGTTGACAGGGAAATGGAGAAAAGAGTTAGCCAGTGATTGAATGAAGAAGGGAGACCAAGAAAGTGTGACCTCAGCAAGTATAGAAACTTGCAACTGGACCCCTCTCCCTGCTGGAAATATCCACAGAACAGAGAAAAGCAAGTATGGAAACCACTTTGGTTACTTACTGAAGAACATCTGTTACACTACTGATTGGTATGTGATACATCTGATTTGAGGGGATGAATCAAGATTAGTCTAGACCAGTGGTTCTCAAACTTGGCCTCATAGTGGAATAACCTGAAAAGCTTCCATTAAATATTGATGATTGGACCCCATGACACAAAGTCTGAATCCAAAGCTCTACGATGAGGTGTAAGCATCAGTATTTCCTAAAGTTCCCATAGTCATTTTATTATATTTTAAAGATTTTATCTATTTATTTTTAGAGAGAGGAAAAGGGAAGGAGGAGGGGAAGGGAAGGAGAAAGAGGAGGAGAGAAACATAAACATGAGAGAAAAACATCGATTGGCTGCCTCTCGGACATGTGCCAACCAGGGACTAAACCCGCAACTCAAGGATGAGCCCTGACCAGGAATAGAACCGGCAACCTTTCACCTCATAAGATGATGCCAAACCAACTGAGCCACAGTAGTCAGAGCCCCACAGTCATGTTAAACCACAGCCAAATGAGATTTCTGATTGACTATATTTAGGTCGCAACCCAAGATGCAGCATTCTAACAAGCCCTCTGATGACTCTTACTGCTGGTCCTGGACCACACTCTGAGTAGCCAGGGCCTCGTCCTACCCTGTCTGCATAACCACTATCAGCCCCATGTGGCTGTTGATCACTTGAAATATGAGTGGTGTGACTGAGGAACAAAATTTTTAATTTAATTTAATTTTAATTTTAATTATGAGACTTGATTTGATTATTAGAAAACATTTAATTATACATGGAGCAATTTCAGTATGTGAACACTTTTTCAATTGTGACTTATGAGATTAAATACAATCTGTATTTACATTTGTATATCTGATGTATCTATGTATCTGATAAAGTACGTCTGATGAAAATCTAGCAAATGAATTGAAATGTGGTAAAAACATAAAATACAGACTGCATTTCAAAGACAGCATGAAATGAAGGATATAAAATTGGCAGTTTTTGGTTACATGTTGAAATGATAATAATCTAGATATATTGGGTTAAATAAAATCTATTATTAAAATTAAATTAATCTTTTTTTTTCTTTTAATGTAGCTACTAGAAAATTCTCAATGATATATGTAGCTAGCCTTACATTTCTTTTGGACAGCACTGATCAAGACCAGAGGCAATTGAGGTTTTCCTGTTAGGTATTTTCAGTAATTGGTCTGATGGGTGGGTATGTAACCCAGACCTAGCTGATGAGAACTAAGATGAGGTTATAAGAAGACTTCTGAGATAGAAAGTATTCTCTTTTGTTGGGAACTGCCCTGTCTGGTTTCAGAAGCTGTAATCCCCCATGGCTAATGCTGAATAAAGGACTTTGGCACCATAAGCCACTTAGAAGACAAAGCTTATCTTCCTTCTGGGGGCACCACCCTTGCCTCCTTTCTCTTTATCCTGCTTGGTGCCGGGTGGAAGACTGGTTAGCCAAGGGCGGGTAAGATTCCTCAAAAGAGGGACCACCTAAGACAGGCATGGTTGGGAAGGGGCCCTCAGGGAAGGACTTGAGGGGCTATAGAAAAAAGGGGTGATGGACTCTCATCCCTCGGCTTTGACATAGCTTGAGTCCTCATTCTCCCTGCAAGAAGTCTCCTAATCTAATCTCTTGGCTGCCTTACTTCCCCTACCTGACTTAAGCCTCAAACAATGCCTTAAGCCTGAAACAATGCTGGAGGTGGGTACAGCCCTGTGCTGGAAATGGCAGGTTCCCTAGGGTGATCAGGCTGAAGAAAGAATGGATGGATAAAATCCTATGAAACCTACTTTGCTAATACCCTCAATTTAAATGATAAGGGTTCAAGCAGGAAGTGAGTTTGTTCCCCAAAGTTTTATGGCCCTTTAACTATCTGACCCTGGCTCAGAATAAGTCCTCTGAGTTCTTTGAATGTTATCTATTGTTTAATCATTTCTGCCTGACAATGACTGATGAGCTTTATGTATACACCCTGTATTCCTGTGCAAACTGAACCCAATAAAAGTCTGTCAAGGCAAGGGTTGAGATGCTCTCTTCTTGAGAGAGTGGCCAAGATGCTCCGAGGGGCTCTCCCTTTGAGAGAGAAGCCGTGCCATCCCTTTTCCTCCACAGGACTCGGTAGTCCACGTGAATTTGTCTTGTCTCATCCATAAAACCTTGGACCTTAGTAGTCAGGATCCAAGTTACTCTTTCCTTCTACATGCATTTAAATATAACTAGGAGAGAACAAAATGAATAGAGATTTGGCAGCTCTTTTACCACCAAGAGGAAACAATACTGAGTCTTGGATGCCCTGACCACTGTAGCTCATTTGGTTGGATGTTGTCCTGCAAAATGAAAGCTCACAGGTTCAATTTCCAGTCAGGGCATATGGGTTGCAGGTTTGGCCCCTGGTCGGGGTACATAAGAGAGGCAACCAATAGATGTTTCTCTCCCTCTCTTTCTCCCTCCCCTTCTCTCTAAAAATAAATAAATACAACCTTAAAACAGAGAAGATATTTTTTATACATGTCTTTATGGTTTAAATCAGAGCTTCTTAAATGCTACTATGCATATGTTTCCTGGGGATCTTATTAACATGCAGATTCCTTTTCAGCAAATCTAGTGTGGGATGGGAACTTCTAAGTTTTTATCAAGTTCCCAGGTAATGTCTCAGTAGCTGATACAAGGGCTCAAACCCAAATTAGATAATTTAGTATTTGCTGCTGAAAGCATTCTTAGTGGACACAGGAGGCAGTGCCCATTAACAAGAGCTCCATTGGCACACTGGCTGGAATTATTATCATTACTGACCAACTGGAGACCCAGGACATTGGAATGCTCCCCAAAAGATAACAGCTATTATGAAAGCAATAAGGTAGAAAGCAAGGGTTCTGTGGTTATATGCTTTTGGAAGATGATAGAGTAAAAGAAGTTGAGGACTTTGCATGCAGTCTCTACTATGGTAGTGCATGCTTTAATTGTGAAAGTAATATTAATTACACACTTGATTACATAATACCTTCTTTTCAAAGAGATGTCATTGGAGTAATAGCCCATGGAAAATATTTTGTGAAATGCTACATTATTTAGATCATGAGTTAATAAAAAAACATCAAGGCCTGCAAGCTGTGATGCTCAAGAAAATGTAGGTACTAAATGTATTGTGTAAGAAGCGTGGATACTAGGGTAAAGTGATCTAGATTCAAATTATTCACTGTGCAGCACACATCACATTCCAGCTGTGTGATGATGGACATGCCCTTATATGCTGTGAACTGAGTTCCTCACCCATATGACAGGAAAAGAAGGAAAAGAATGCCTGTCTACATCACCAAACTGTGGTAAAGATGATATGTGCTCACACTTTTTAAAATGACACTTGGATGCTGAACAGAGATAAAACTTCACGTGTATATAAGGTCTGTCTGGAAAAAGTTTAACCATTGTTAATATAACAAGAACAGTTTGTGCAACATCGATGTAACCTGGCAGCCAAGGAGAGTGGACTGGAATGTGCATGTGTGAACAATGATGACTTCACTGTACTAGTCAGCAGAAGTGGTAGATGCTGTTGAGTGACCCTGTGTACTGTGTGGCTGTCGCATTCAAAATGACTGACCAAGTAGAGCAACAAATCTGCATCAAATTTTGTGTTAAGCTAGAATGTTCCTCTGGAAATCAGATGATTCAGAAGGGCACAACTATGGGCAACTGGTGATTGGAAGCTTCACCACAACAACGTGCCCACTCATGCAGCACTCCTCCTGCAGAGTTTTTTTGGGAAACATCTAATCACCCAGGTGCCTCAGCACCCCCTACAGCCTAGATTTGGTGCCCTGCAACTTCTGGCTTTCCCCAAAATTAAAATCACCTTTGAAAGGGAAGAGATTTCAGACTATCAATGAGATTCAAGAAAATATGATGGGGCAGCTGATGGTGATTGGGAGAACTGTGTGAAGTCCTAAGGTGCTTCCTTTGAAAGGGACCGAGGCATCACTGTCCTATGTACAATGTTTCTTGTATCTTCTATCTTCTTCAATAAGCGCCTCTATTTTTCATATTACATGGCTGGATATTTTCTGGAGATATATATATATTTCACAAATACATCATGAAGTAGAATATATAACTCATATGTAATCTAAAGAAAATATCTGGGAAAAAATCTTGGCTTCCTGAACATTGTAGAGAATTCATTCACTTCCCTTTGCTCTTAAGTATGCTTCATAGAAAAGCTGCACATGTTTAGAAGTGTTTTAAAGAGAAAAGGCTCTGATGAAGGTTTGCAGGTCCTGCATGGCAAGTACAGACTAACTACTCAGCAGTCTTCCCACAGGGCATCCATCCCACGGATGGCCACCACTTTCCAGAGCTTGCAGTTTTAGACATGGGAGGTAATGACGCCCAGAGTTCATGAGCCTTCAAGGAACCATTCACTCTTTTTAAAGCCAAGACACATGGATTTTTTTAAAAAAGTTATTGGGGTGACATTGGTTAATAAGATTATATAAGTTTCAAGTGTACCATTCTACAATACATCCTTTGTATACTGCATTGTGTACTCAGCACCCAAAGTCTAGCCTTCCATCACCATATATTCCCACCTACTTTACCATCTTCCAAAAAATACGGAACACTTCACAGATTCGTGTGTCATCCTTCAGCAGGGTCCATGCTAACCTTCCTCTGTATCATTCCAATCTTAGTATACGTGCTGCTGAAGTGAGCATGAATGGATTTTTTAAATGACAAATATGTAATTTATAGTAATAAAAATTGCAATAACTCTTAAGGGAATCCTATTCTTTGACCAGTAAAATTATTTGTTTCTTAGAGACAATGATACACATGAAGAAACTAGTCTCTTGTGGGTAGTACTGATGATAATCTGTCCATTATGTCTTGCTTCTGTTTTTTATACTTTAGTAGTTGACTTCCCTCCCTTCTAATGTCTTTGGAGAGAGCTTTATGTGGAATCACTCATTTGCTCACACAATATTTTCCTGGTTATTTCAATGTAGCCATATACTGAGAACACAAATATGAGGTAGATATAGTCCTGTCTTGTTCACAGGTCAAAAGACAAGTGAGAGATAAAGCATGTATTTGAATCATAGCAAGTTGAGACAGTGTCACCAAAACTTTATGAAAAGCACATGAATCATTTCTAATTTATGGTATGTAGTAGCAGAATAAGAGCTACATCAAGTTGCCCACTTCCTAACACCCAGAATCTGTAAATACATAAGTTACATGGCAAAGAACAATGAAGTTGCAGATGGCATTAAGATTGCTAATCAGGTGATCTTAACATAAAGAGACTAGCCTGGATTATCCAGGTGGACCCAATGCAACCACAAAGGTCCTTAAATGGGGAAGAAAGAGACAGAAGTGACACTGTGAGAAAGACTCCACAAGACAAGGATGGTTTTGAAGATGGGAAGGGGCCACAAGCGTAGGAACACAGGTGACCTCTAGAAGCTGGAAAAGGCAAGGTAACAGACTCTCCTCTAGAGCCTCCAGGATGGAGCAAAGCCCAGCCAACATCTTGATTTTAGCCCAGAGAGACCCATTTCTGGCTTCCAACCCCCAGAGCTGCAAGATAACCACACATGGTCATCTTGGCGTTGTCATAAGCCACGAACTTTGTGTTAATTTTCCACAGCAGCGATGACAACTTAACATAGAGAGTCAGAGGAAACTCAGTGAAAGAACCAGCCTAGAATTTGGCCTTAAGGAATTTGAAGACATAGTTTTAATTCTAAGTTAAAAATATATATGTAGTTATTAAAGTGTTAAAGGATTCCCTAGGTGAGATTTATTTTTCCTTCCAATGAGATAAAAAGTAAATAAATAAATAACACAAATACCTTATAGAATTTTTATGATATTAGTCTAACATAAAAAACAGTCTTTTTATACTCCAATTAAAAATACAAGAAATGCCAAAATTAATCTTTTTTAATTTTATTTTAATTGCTGTTCTTGTACAGTTTTCTGTCTTTTACTCCCATCCCAGCTCACTGCCCCAACCCTCCCCACCTCCCTCCCATATCCACCCCCTCTAGTTTTTGTCCATGTATCTTTTATACTTGTTGTTCTAAACCCCTCCCCTTTTCCCCTGAAATTCCCCCACCCCCGCACCCCTACCCCCCACCCCCACCCCGCTCTGGTGACTGTCAGCCTGTTCTCAATTTCAGTGACTCTGGTTATATTATGTTTGTTTGTTTGTTTGTTTTGTTGATTAGGTTCCTGTTAAAGGTGAGATCATATGGTATTTGTCTTTCACCGCCTGGCTTATTTCGCTTAGCATGATGCTCTCCAGTTCCATCCATGCTGTTGCAAAGGGTATGAGCTCTTTCTTTCTTTCTGCTGCATAGAATTCCCTTGTGTAAATCTTTGAAAAAAATATGTACTGTTCTGGGAACTTCAAGTGATTACCACCTTTTATTCTTAATCTTATGAATTATCCCTTTATCCCACCCATATCAAGAAACTACTCAAGTTCACTGGTGTATTAAAAGATTTCCAAATTTAGTACTACTTTCAACCAACTCAGAAAGCCTGCAAGTCCAGAGGATTTAGATGGCTTCAAAGATAAAAAATGTACATGTCAATCATATAAAGAAATGCCAGTGCTCAAGTAAACATAATTCTACATGGGTTTTAACCAGACTGTATGTATACAACAGAGTGGGCAAAAGTAGGTTTATAGTTGTGAGTATGAGAAAGTCTATTCTTGTACTATTATTTATTAATGAATGTTATTATTATTATTATTAACCTACTTTTGCCTACCCCTGTATATATGTATATATAATACATAAATACATGTTTTCTGTATATGATTGTACATATACACATATACATACATATAGACACAGTAATAGGTAGAGATATAGTGATTATATAATAGAGACATTTATCTTAGTTTCAAAATTATAGAACTAATGGGTCACTGATCTGTCAGAAGCGTTGTCCACAATACTGTAGTTCTCGGTGTTGTTCAGAATTTACACACTGATTCAGCTTGACTATAGGATAAATATATTATGCTACTGTAAGCCAGTGCATTGTACAACAAAGTATTTTTAATGTTTTTTAAAGGAATGAATAAAAATATTTCTTTATAATTTCTATTGAGATGAAATGGGAGCTGCCTTAATAATACACTTCCCAGTGTTCCTCTGCCCACAGAAATCAGACCACAGTGCAGGATCCAGGTGTAGAAATCCAACCAAGGGCGTGGACTGCCTGCCTCCTCTGTAACTCCAGGGGGCCTGGGTGTGTTTTACCATAACCACCCTAATTGGCAGTTTGTCTCTGATGGCAAGTTACCCCAACCCCCTTCTGATGAACATACAGGAAACAAGCTCAACAAGTACATATCAAAGGTAATTATTCAGAGTACACCATATGCAAGCAATTTATTAATCCAGTGCCATCAGGAAACATATAACTAAACAACCCAATTCAACTAAGCAACCGTCTGGCCAGCTTAGAAACAGAACTGTGTCTGAATAGGGGCCATGGGCCACAAGCCACAACAGTTCCAAAGATGAGCAAGGAGGTCTCAGTTTCTACCACATGGGAAGGGACACAGAAGAGTTATTGTCTACTGTACTTGAAGAAGATTGTGTTATCATTCAAAAACAACTTTACACAGCCCTGGCCAGTGGGGCTCAGTTGGCTGAATCATTGTCCCATAGACCGAAAGGTCATGGGTTTGATTTCCAGTTATAGCACATGCCCAGATTACAGGTTCCATTCCCAGTTGGGACAAGTACGAGAAGGCAACCAATCGATGTTCCTCTCTCTTCCATTCTCTCCTTCTTTCTCCCTCTCTCTACCCTAAAGCAATGAAAAAAAGTCCTCGGGTGACGATAAAAAAAGTTTATACAGTGTCTGCAATATCTTAGGTGCTATGATACACATGAAAAAGTTCTAAAATTTCTTGCATCCCTCTAACCTCATAAATTATTTAATTATGCTTAATGTCAACTCAAACTTACATGATGACAATTGAGCAGCACAAAGAGTTGTTCAGAGTTATTTCTAAAACAAATTTTTCAGTCTCTCTTAACCTGAGGTCTAGAGAATTGGGGGTGGGGGGCAGTTGATGAACTAAGATATAAACAAAGTTACATTTTTTACACTACCTTATCATTAAAATCTAGAATGTTATTCAACTATGGGCATAGGCAAAGAACTGTAATTGTATTAGCAGGATCTGTGATTCTGTCACCAATAGAAACCACAGACATTGTAATTTTAATTTTTTTATTTTTTTATTTATTGACTTTAGAGAGAAAGGAAAGGGAGGGAGGGAGAGAAGGAAAGGGAGAGAAACATACATTTGTTGTTCCATTTATTTATGCATTCATTGGTCGATTCCTGTACATGCCCTAACCAGGGATAGAACCTGCAACCTTGGCAAGTCAGGGCAACACTCTACCCAACTGAGCTACCAGGCCAGGGCAAAACCACAGACATTTTAATCTTATATTACCATTGTTGAAGTATCTTATAATGCTGCACAGTCATATCACTACTTTGAAAGTATAGGAGGTAATAGCTCTGCTACTAGATAGCAGTATTTTATGTATTAAAGATGAGTACATATTACTTTTTAACATTCATAGTATTTTGATAGCTGTAATACAATACAAATGTTTTCCTTGGTGATCCTATGCATTTTATTTTATGTATTAATAAGTTTTATTCTGCAAAGGATTCTCATTGGTTACCCCAGATGCCTAATGAGTCCACAACACAAAAATATTAAGATCACCCCTGAGCTAGAACAATTAGTCATATCAACCAATCAATTTCAAATTCAGTTAAACTGAATGACTAAGATCATATAGGAAAGGAGATGGCAATTAGAGGCATTTTCCTTCGGAACTCATTTATTCCTCCTATAGCAAACAGCAGAGTAAATCAGACCTTCGAAACACCAAAGCAGCTGATGTAGGAGATATAAGAATGAAGGAAGTAACGCTGTCATCAAGGAGCTCAAAAGCCTTGCAGGAAAAAGAACTATACAGATACTGGTACACAGTGTTACTACAAGGCTACTAAAATTAATTCTTGATTAAAGAATTAATATTTGCCATTGACCATCATTGAAAATTGTTAGCTAGGAATGACTTGAGTTAATATTTTCTTCAGAAAATTAACCTGGTAGAGGAGTTTGTAAAGTGGGCTGGAGGGAGGTTGAGGTTATCAAGGAGATGATTATAATGATTCCAAACAAGAGATACCATGGCCTAATGGAGTAAAGTACTAACAGTGAAACTGAATGGTAATTTTGGTCATAGAGCTATGTTCTTTGGGCACATGGCTTCATCTGAAACACCCAAAGAATTTAATTGGCAGCAAGGAAATGTGTGGTCAGACTAACCTAACAAGCATTATGTAATATCATGTCATTATTTATTCACATGCACATTGTATCATACAATTATTACTTTTTAAAGATTTTATTTATTTCTTTTTTCAAAAAGAAGGGAAGGGAGGAAGAAAGAGAGGGAGAGAAACACCAGTGTGTGAGATACATCAATTGGTTGACTCCAGCACACCCTCAACTGGGGACTTGGCCTGCAGCCAAGGCATGTGCTCTGACTGGAAATCAAACCAGCCGCCTTTCAGTTCACAGGTCGGCACTCAATCCACTGAGTCACACCAGTCAGGGCTATATCAAACAATTATTTAAAAGAGTGTTTTCAACACCTTGGTAGTAACAAGGAAAAATGTTTTTTCATGTTAAGTGAAAAAGCACTATATAAAACTATGTAAATTTATTAAGTATCTATGGATGATTACAAAAATGTCTCCCAGGAGCTTCCGGCCAAGATGGAGGCGTAGCTGCACATGCTGTGCCTCCTCTCACAACCAAGATTAAGGACAACAAAAATATAGAACCAAAAAAAAAAGAAAACCCAACCAGGACAGAAAGAAGATTGAATTGTGCGGGAGTCCAACAACAACAATTCGCCCACACTGGTAAGAGGGGCAGAGTCAGTGGCCATTGGAGTCAAATCACGGCGGGATAAGCCAGTGGTGGTCTTGGGTGTGCAGTCACTCCAGGCGCACAGGCTGCCACAGGGAGGTCAGGTGGGGTGCCCAAGGCGACGCACCACGGACACACTTTCGCACACAGATAAACCAGGAGAAAACGGGCAGCAAGACAGACTGCACGATGCAGGGCCCCAGCACTGGGAAGTAAAACCTAAAAGCACCCATTGAAAATACTTGTAGGGGCTGAGGTGTTGGAAGGGAGTCCCAGCCCCAGCCTCACAGGAGAGTTCGTTGGGGAGACCCAGGGGTCCTGGAGCATGCCTGGGCCCACCCACATGGAAATCAGCACCAGAGGGGCCCAATTTGATAGGGGAAAGAGGCTGAAGGGACTGGAATCTGTGAGACAGCATGGAGCAAGTGTCATTGTTCCCTCTCAGATCCCACCCCCACATCCAGCATCAAAATGCAGCCACTGGGCTGCCCCGCTCTGGTGAACGCCTAAGGCTCCACCCCTCACTATGTAACAAACGCGACCAGATAAAAACAAACAAACAAAAAAATGAAACCAAGGATGGCTCAAAAGGGAGAACAGACAGGGCCCTGGAGCTAATTCATCTGAGCGACCAGGAGGTGGTCAACCTATCAGATGCAGAGCTCATAGCACTGGTAGCCAACCTATCAGAAGCAGAGTTCAAAGCTCTGGTGATTAGGAAGCTCACAGAATTGGTTGATTTTGGTTGCAAATTAGAGGAACAAATGGAGGCTACAATAAGTGAAATGAAGAAAAACGCACAGGGAACCAATAGTGATGGGAGGAAAACTGGGATTCAAATCAATGGAGTGGGCCAGAAGGAAGAAAGAAACAAACAAACAGAAAAGAATGAAGAAACCAGAATTCAAAAAAATGAGGAAAGGCTTAGGAACCTCCAGGACATCTTTAAACATCCCAACATCCGAATTATAGGGGTACCAGAAGGGGAAGAGGAAGAGCAACCGGTGGAAAACTTATTTGAACAAATAATAAAGGAGAACTTCCCCAATCTGGCAAAGGAAATAGACTTCCAGGAAGTCCAGGAAGCTCAGAGAGTCCCAAAGAAGGTGGACCCGAGGAGGAACACACCAAGGCACATCATCATTACGTTACCCAAGATGAAAATGAAGGAGAAAATTCTAGAAGCAGCAAGGGATAAGGGCACAGTCACCTACAAAGGAGTTCCCATCAGACTGTCAGCTGATTTCTCAAAAGAGACCTTACAGGCAAGAAGGGGCTGGAAAGAAGTATTCTAAGTCATGAAAGTCAAGGACCTACATCCAAGATTGCTCTATCCAGCAAAGCTGTCATTTAGAATGGAAGGGAAGATAAAGCACTTCTCAGATAAGGTCAAGTTCAAGGAGCTCATCATCACCAAGCCCTTATTACATGAAATGTTAAAGGGACTTATCTACGAAAAAGAAGATAAAAAATAGGGCAGTTAAAAGACAGCAAACTCACAGATATTAACAACCACACCTAAAACAAAAGCAAACTAAGCAAACAACTAGACCAGGAGTAGGAACACAGAAATGGAGATCACATGGAGGGTTTGCAACAGGGGAGTGGGAGGAGGAGGGAGGGAGAAAAGGTACGGAGAATAAGTAGCACAGACAGTGGGTAGAAAATAGACAGGGGGAGGGCAAGAATAGCGTGGGAAAAGTAGAAGCTAAAGAACTTATGAAACATGGACATGAACTAAAGGGGGGAATGTGGGTGGGAGGGGGTATGCAGGGTGGAGGGGAATGAAAGGGGAGAAATGGGACAACTGTTATAGCATAATCAATAAAATATAATTTTAAAAAATGTCTCCCAATTTTTTTCTCTCTCCCTGCATCCATGCCTGTATCACTTTCTTTGTCTCCCATAACAAATTGCCATAAAATGGGTAATTCAAAACAGTAGACATTTATTCTCTCTGAGTTCTGAAGGTCAGATGTCAAATTAGGTGTTGGCACAGCCGTGCTTCCTACAGAGGCACTAAGGGAGATTCCATTTCTTGTCAATTCTCACTCCTGTTGGTTGAGGCCACATCGGTCCAACTTCTGCCTCTGTCTTCACACTACCTTCTCCACTTCTGTGTGGTGAAGTCTCCAACTCCCTCAGCTTCCTAATAAGGAAGCATGTGGTCCTATTTAGAGAGCACCCAGATAATAATCCAGGAAAAATTCTTCATTTCAAAATCCTTAAATAACCACAACTTTTGCTTTATAAGGAAATATTCATAGGTTTCAGGGATGTGACATGGATTTCTGGGGCAATTTTCCAGCCAAGCACAACACCCTTTGTCATACGATTCTGTGGCTCCTCCCCTAAAAGAGATGGAGTCCACTGTCTCACTCCTTGAATCTGCACTGACCTCGGCACTTGGCCTTGGCCAACAGAATGCAGCAGCAGGGATCTTGTACCAGTTCCTAGCCTAGGTCTCAAGAGACCTTGCTCACATCCAGTGACTGTCTTTCTGTCTCTGTCTCTCTGTAATTGTTAACAACAAGGAAATGTCTGACTACACTAACAATGTGCGTAGTATGATGCCAAGAAACCTGCCTCTGCCATGTGAACAGACCTGGGCCAGCTTTCTGGATGATGAGAGGTGCAGGACCCTGTGAACATCCTCAGCCTACAGCTGGCAAACTCTCTGAGGTGTGAAGGAGGCTGTCCTTGATCAGACAGCCACTGGCTAACACATCATCAGTGGATGCAGACATATGAACAATCTCAGCTAAGATAAATGAAACCAGTCCACTTAGAACTGCCCAGTGCCCCCACAGACTCAAGATTAATAACAAGTGCTTAATCTCTTAACCCACTAACACAGGCATCATGGTGCATTTTCTTTATTGATAGAAAAATAACAACTACAACCACTTATTGTCAGAACTTGAGCACTGCAAGACTGAGTGCAGATGATTTTGCAAATTCAAGGGGGAACTTCATTTAAAGAACACATTTAAAATTTTCAGCAACACAACAGCAAAAGGTTTAACTCTACCTATACACTCCTTCCTTAACTGATCACCAAGTAAATATAGTAGAGTCCTGAGTAGACTGAAAAATCTGGTTTTCTAACAGGGACATAAGATTTATCATCTGATGCTTCAATTACATGTAGATTGAAATTATGCCATGTACGTGCCACTATTACCTATTTTTTCTTTTGTTCAGGAGTCAAAAAAGATTAGCTGATTTTCATCTTCAAAATTAAGTTTCTAAAGAAACAATTTCAACTGGATCCATAGTTCTGATAAAAGCCAGTCATCAGATTAGAATTTTTCCATGACTAAATTGATTTAGAGTTCAAGTTTCTCAAAAATATTTTGGAAATGTCAGTATGTTCTCTGTGACATTATATGGCATTCTTTTACAGCTTTTTAATTGAATTCAATTTATAATGGGAAATGAAACCTAATCTCTTTGGGGTTTCTGGAAGATGTGGGAAAGTTCATCTGGGTAAAGGAAGAAAAATGATTCATGATGAAGAAAAGGCAGTAATACTGCAGAACAAAATAGCATCCTTGAGCGCTTGCAGTGACACCTCAAGATTAGGGGTCACAGAGAAGGACAAGACATCATTGCTCACAAGGGACTCATCTCTTATACATGACAATGACCTGACCATTCAATGCCACCTTTGGCTGAAACAACCTCTGAATACCCAGGATACATAGGGAAATTCAAGTCCTTAATAATATAAAATAATAGTTAAAGAGAGCTGACTATGTTCCAGGCACAGTTCTTATGTTTTACATAAGCAAGCTCAGTTAAGCCTCATAACAACCTACGAGATGTTAGTTAATAATAATAATCCCCATTTTATAGATGCAAGAGATGAGGCACAAACTATAAGGTCCCACAGCTAGGAAATGGCATTGCTGGGATCTGAACTCGTGTAGTCTAGTTCTAAAGCATCCCTGTAACAACTGCCTCTCCCTTATACCGAAGTTCTGAAAAACTCACTTTCCAATTATGCTCAAGTTTAGAAAACAAAAGCAATCAAAAGACTACAATTTTTTTAAAAAGTAAGAATGCAAAATTGCAAATTCAAACCATTTTAGAGAAGTCATAAAGGGTCTTGAGAATTAATCTGCCCCAACCCACTGGGCTAATGCCTCTTTGAACTGTTCCTTCACAAACACAGGTTGGATCGCTGGCCTCACTACAAGCACATGGAATTTCCAAATGTACTGGAGTGCCAAGAATCACAAAATCACTAAGAAACTCACTGACGTCATTTATTGACAGAAATCTTGCCTCTTCCTAAGAGAAATTTCTTCTGGGTTAATTTGAGCAGCCACAAAGAACAGTTCATTATTCCCTTTAAATAAAACCCTTCAGACTTTTAATACTACCACTGTCCTCTCTGGGTCCACCCAGTCAATTTCTTTAAACATTCTTCCTAAACAATCCTGCTGACAATCTTGTTTGTTCTGCTTTGAACCTTCTAACAATTGTCTCTTTTTAGGGTTTGCAGATAAAATATGGGACACTCAGTTAAATTTGATTTTCAGATCAACAACAAACAATGTTTTAATATAAGTATCATGTGCATAACTATGTCCCAAATATTATACAGGACATACTTATACTAAGAAATGACTAGTTAATAGGAAATTCAAATATGACCGGAGACTGTATTTTTATTTGCTCAATCTGGCTATTTTACCTCTTTCAAGTCTCCCAAATACACGATCAACCTTCTAATTCAGCTGTCTCAAACTTGAGCATGAGAATCATCCAGAGGGTTGTTAAAACAGAATCCTAGGTACCATCCCAGAGTTTCTGATTCAGTGGGTATGGGCCAGTGCTTGCAAATCTGCGTTTCTGACAGGTTGCCAGGTGATGCTGATACTGATGGTCTAAGGACCACAATTGAAGAACCAGTACTCTAATCTCCAGATTTAGGTAGAGCGTGGGGAAGGCATCCCTCCAAGTCTATAAAAGACCCAGCTAACCTGTATAAACCCAGAGGACATCATGAGAATCTCATCTATGGCTCCTCCTTCAAGTCCTCTTTCCTCAACCCAGCCAGAGAATCAGAAAACATCTGACTTAGGAAGGTCCAGCTACTGTTCATAGTGCATCAGATTCCCAAAGATAGAAAGGACCTCTTTAAGGTTCAAATGAATTATTGTCCTGATGCAAGCTCATCAAGGGACCCATGAGTCAGCCCTTTGTTTGCATTTGTTCCAAAGAGGGTTAATTTGGCCCTTGTTGCCAAGGAAGGTCCTGGAAGAGGTTCCAACCCAATTTCCTCTCTTAAAGGCTGACCTCCTCATAATAACTGTTTCTGTGTACCACTCTGACCTTTCCCCAACCTATGAACCCTAGTGAATCTCACAGACCCATGAGTCTGACCAAATAATTGCCCTGTCCCCAAACACAATATTTGGTAGAAGAGCCTGTAGCAGATTGCTTTGATGCCTCAAGTTAACAGCCTCCCTATATCCTTCTCCTTGTCCTGTATTTTTGAGGTCTCTTCCCATTCTGACCCTGAGGTTGGCATTAGGACTTGTTTTGGCCAACTGAATGAAGCAGAAGTGACACATATTAGTTCTAAGTCTAGACTTCAGAAACCTTGCACACTTCTCTTTCTTCTCTTTGAACCTAGCTCAGCTGATGTGAACAAATGCAGGCTAACGTGACAGAGCATGAGAGACCACATGGAACAGAGCTCAGATCAGCTAGCCCCTCAGCTGACCCATTAGCTGCCCACAAACATGTGAGTAAGCCCAAATGACCCTAGCCCACACCAGTAAAAATACCCAGCTGGCCCATAAATCAGTGACCAAAAATAAATTTTTACTGTTATAAACTGAGGTTTTAGGGCAATGATTATGTAGCATTTTTGTGGCCATGGATAACTGACAAAGTGCCTGACACTCTGGTCCTGCCTCTGCTCAACTCCCTGATTCTAATTACTTTGTCAAGACTTCCCCCTGCCTGGCTCCTACTCTCCCTGACCTGTTCTCTAGGGAAGGAGCTATCCTCATTTTGGCCTCTCCAGAATTTGCCCTTGGCTTAATAAAGCCTTCCACTTCCATTGGCGCTATGGGCATAGTCCTTGAATGCATCTGCTGATTCATTGCACAAGTACCCTGAAGTAGATAATCATATTCAGTATTGGTTGACACCAATCACAGCTCTTTCATCTACTTCTCTTTTTTGCTTGGCCAATTTTGTTTCCCATTCTGCTTCTGGCTGAGTGGTTTCTTTTACGGAGTTGTGTGTGTGTGCATGCACTGATATGGTTTTGCCATGAGATGAATAAAAAAATGACTGACAGACTGACTCACCAAACCCTGCTTCTCTAATAAGAAGATATGCAAAGTAGGGCAACAGTATTTACCCGACTCATAAAATCATTACTGGTATCAAAGAAATAAGAAAAGCCACCCCTATTCAAGCAAGAAGTTCCTTTGTAGCTAAACAATAAATTTAATCCCACTAGATTTTTTCCTATTTATTTTTATCTACTTCCTGTTTTGCTTATATTTCAAAGAAAATTAAACCTAACTATTTCTTCCACAGGCATTATCTTTCATTCTATAACATTAAGAAAGAAGGCTATGAAGGAAGGAATGTAACTACTTCAACAGGCTAGATTTTTGTTATTCTATTCAGTTCTTTGCTCCCAAGGGGAAGCAAGGCAACACAATTCTGATGTGACAGCCCATCGGAGGAGACAGGAAAAGTTAACCTAAATGGCTAGCACTAGTGGACTGAACTCATGTTGTTTTTCTCCCCTCCTTTCCTCTCTCCTTCTTCCCCAGATTCCCCTGATTCTCCCAATGAAGTAAGTGAAAGTAAAGTAATAAAAAAGAGAACTGACTGATGATAAAGAGGCCAAATGAGTCAAGAGCAGCAAGGTTAGAAGTCAGAGATTAAAAGGGGGAGGTAGCACTGAGGTGAAATCAGAGCAGGGAAAGGTGTCATCCATAGTCGCAGTGGGCGTGCCTCGGAGCTGGCTGGCTCAGGACAGAGATTTAAATAGTTACAGAAATGTTAAAAGACTGAGAATATAAAGTTACTGACAACAAACTAGTATTACAGAGAGAATGGAAAGGAAAATGGAGCAGAAGGGGAACAGAGTGAATTAGTATGGTTAAGGAAAACATGAGACATAGTTAACAATTAGCACTATGCACCTATTAAAAATTCAATTTGTAATAAATACACAATGGCATGGGAAAATTATCATGGTATAAGATGTGAAAAATTACAAAGAAAGTGCTCTAGTATTTGACAATGTAAAAATGAGAGGACTGTTTAGAGACGTGGAAGTGAAAAGAAAGTTCCAGAGAAGGACAGTTGATCAAACAACATCAACTTACAGGGCACGGCAGGCAAGAGAGACTGCAGGACTAAGAGGTTCAAGAATGCTATGTGAACCAACTTAGGCCACTGACAGAACTTTACATAGTAATGTAATTACCAAGAAAATCAAGGTTGTCATTTAAAGGAGTTAAATTCCCATTCATTAAATAAGTCAGTAACTTATATCAATAACTAATGTCCAAAACTGATTCAATACTAGAGAGGGAGGATGTACTTTACCTTATAATAATAACCAGGATAGGATTTAACAACAAAATGGTTACAGTGATTGCTTCCAAAGAATTGGATATGTGAGTATACAGGAATTAACCCATTTCAGCATGTCTTCCTTCACCTTTTTTCACATATTACATTACTTAATAAAAATATAGCTAAAATGTTATACTTTCCCTACTCAATAATTATGAAACACAGATCACCCAGTTGGCAATACAGTGGCAGAGGAAGGCATTTTTTTTAGATGAATCACAAAGTCCCTTAAACGTAATCTGATTGTCTTCGAGGACCACTATCGATGGCATGAAAACTGCACTAAAAGCCTCAGCAATGAGGAGCTGCTACCAACTTCCACTTTCTTTTTCTGCCTTGGAAAATCAAGGAGGCAACAACCACCCAGAAGTGTGGGGTTACCCAGTGACAGTGTTGTGTGTAGAAAGGATTGGACTGGGAACAAGGCTGTGCTGTTTCCCAGCGCTCCTGCTCTGCACTGAAAGACAATTATGCCTGCGCCAGGTGAGGTGCCCCTTGAGGGTGCCCAGTCCATGCCTCCTCCACAGCACACATGCAGCCGCCTGCATCCATCAGCCTGGCAGTCCTCTTGGGCTCTCGGCACATGAGCACTTCTGCTGACAGAACCCATCTTTATGGCCATGAGTGCTTGTAGTGAAGTGATAGCAGAACACTCTCATGGGTGAATGTTAAAACAGTATGTGCTGGTGGTGCACCCCCAGGTGCTAGTTCTTCTAGCAATAGCCTCTCCCCGCACCTCCCAGCAATGCCATGCTAACCGGGCAGTTTGTGTGCTCTCCCTGGGCCCACTCCAGAAGACTCCTCACTGCAGGGCAAGCTCACTGCTTCCTGCTTCTCAAAACTCCAGTCCCTGCGTCCAGCCCCCCTACCAGCCCAGTTGGCTGTGCATGGCTCCTTTCATGATGGTCTGTTCCTTTCCAGATGAAAAACTTTCTTTGGCTCATCCATGTCCACATGTCCACAGGAGGGAGTCCCCAAGAGTGCCCTAAGCAATATCAATGCTTCCACTAGCGCTTATAAAAATATTAAGGAAAAAAATGGAAACAAAGGTTTCCATGGGAAAATGACTTGGAAAACACTGCATAGTGTATAACTCCCACAGGGAGATTCACAATCTACATTAGGATGCTTTGGGTTCTGGGAGGCCCTAGTAAACTGTCTAGCTTTGTCTAATTCAGCAGTTCACTTGTGCAGAAAACATCTATTAACACCACTTAAAATTCCTCTTTTGTTGAGCAAACTTTGGCCACACTACTGATTTGTGTTCTCTGGAACTGTGGTCTATCTAGTATGGTGTTTCTCAAACAGGAGGGCACATAAGGACCATGAGAAGGGTTGTGGAAACCCAGGCTGCTGAGCCTTATCCCAGAGATTCTGAGGCCTGTGGGGCCAAGATTCTGCATCTCTAACAAGCTCCAAGTATGCTTGCTGGTTCCTCAACAGTATGTGGAATAACAGGCTCCCTCAGAAAAAAAACCCAAACTCCTTAGCATAATATTCAGAGTCTTTCTTATTTTAATCAGGCCTCTTCACCCTCCTTTTTCTCCCAAAACTTCCCTTTATCTTAAGTTGCAGTGCAAAGAACTACCTCCTTTTCCCTATATCCTCATTGTCCTTCCTGACCTCCATTATCTCCCTCTGCCAAGCCCCTCTGTCTTCAAGATCTGGAGCTAATAGATGTTTGGCTAGTTTGTCTTTTCCTTGTTTACACACCTTAGAAATTTCTATCCTGAGTTGTAGCTGCTTATTTGCACTGCCTAACTTTCACTGTTGTCTAGCACTATAAGAAGTCTTATTCTGTGCCTGACTTATGTTTGTAGATGACAGTATCTTGAAGAATGCTTTATAAATACTTAGGGCTCAATAAGCATTTAATGAGTAAATGTTTAGCAATGCAGTTGACCTGTAATAGGGTAGATCCCTATTAACTCTGAACTGCCAGACAGATATGCAAACCCTCTGGTTAGTGAACTCTGCTAAATGCAAATTCAATTCAATGATTATCTGCTAAGCACCTCTAAGGTCTTAGAAATTAAGCTGCCCCAAATGGGTGTGCAGGTTTTTTACTGCACATGAGTAGCTGTATATGGTGGCCCAGTTAGAAATACAAGAAAATGATCCTCAACAACACAAAGCTAAAATAATCTAAGAAGTGTGTGTATATGTGTGTGTGTACACAGAACACAGATCATTTACACACACACACACACACACACACACATACACACACATTCCCCTTGACCTGGGAAGTAGTGATATGGGTGTATACACAAATAAAAAAATCTTGAAGTATAATTTATACATTTTCCAGTATGTAAGTTATACTCCAATAAATAAAACACAGTGGAGCAATGTGAAGAAAAATAATGCATATAATACAGAAAGACCATGTTTCAAAGTTCAGACTGATCTTTTTTCATTCATTTTCTCTTAAGACCTTAAGACCTGTGGGAAAGTGACCCATTATTCTACAATCTGTATGTTTGTGCTGCAGCAAATTTATCATTAAGGAATTATTCAGGGAAGTCAGCAGAATAAAACATATCACATAGGTATCATGATGACATACAAGGGGTGACAGACACAAACAAGAGCAGTCTGCATGCTGTTGGATAAATAACAGGCATTTCAGTTGTCCTTTCCCATGAAAGAAAGGATCTTGTTCTTTTGTGTCTTCCAGGCCAAGTTTTATCCAAAATCATCTAACCTAAGCCACCGCTGGAGGAAAAAGCATTCAGCTGTTGATGTCATCCGAATTGTTAGTTTCCACAGAAACTCCTGTAGAATGCTTCCACTTGTCTAGACTAAGTACCTGTCCCATTAATTCAAAATAAGCCCAGGAAAACCCTGCCTCAGGGTCTGATATCACCTAGCCCTGCTCTGTTACAAAAGGACCAAAGAACACTTAAATCAGCATCTGCTCCCTTTATCAGAAGAGTTGTCTCCATTAAGGACACACAAATGAAAGATTAAACACTGCCTTGGCCAATTAGCCTAAGCCCTAGGCTGTTCTCCACAGGACTCTCAAAAAAAAAGGTTCCTGAGATTCGTATTTAAAAAAAAAAAATAAACAAAACCCCAAACTAAGAGAAAAAGACTGGATACTAGAAAAGGAACCCTGTGTCCTATCATTTCATATCCTTACATAATTACTAGCAGTCCCTGGGGTAATACCATTCATTATGCTTGAAGGTTATCGTCCCTTACCCTGGCAGGGGAATAGCAGCACCTGTGTAGGCCTTGGAAGGAAGCACAGACCTGCAGGTCATTTAAACGTTCTTTGTTTTATCCAGCATACCCACTCACCACAACCTCGTTCTCCTGTGCAAATGTCAAGACACCAAGAGATTAAGCTGTGGTATAAGAAGTCAGGAGAGAGATAACCCTTCAGGAAGGGATAGTGACTCGCTGGGTTGTGAGGGGGCCTCATGGGGTGTTAGGAAAACCTGTTTCTCCAGTTGCATTCGCTTTATTAAAATCCAATGAGCTGAATGCACGTGATGTGTGCATTTTAACTGTATGTTAGCTATACTCTAATAAAGGGATTTCATAAACAAATAAGTAACAGACAAACTGAGGCATCTAGGCAACAGAAATATTGGGCCTGGAATAGATAAAGGTAATCACAGCCTGCTAAGTTTCCTGTTGAACTAAACCAGAAAGGTAGGTTAATAATAAGATCCAGATCACTAGTGAAAGAGTCAAAACCAGAGATTGTGGAGTCTAAATTACATCCATTCTTCTTCAATAAAAGTGTGGCCATAAGCTTGTCTAGGCCAATCATTTTTCTTTTTAATATTAGTAATTGTTTTATTTTCTTCACACTTTCTTTTTTCTTTTTTTTTTTTTAAATCAATTGATTGGGTTTACTTTGGTTAATACTATTACACAGGTTTCAGGTGTACAATTCTGTAACACATCATCTGTAAATTGCATTGTGTCATGTCCCTTTCCATCACCATTCATTCCCCCTTTACCCTCTTCTACCTTCCCCACCCCCATTCCCCTCTGGTAACCACCATACTGTTGTCTGTCTATGAGGTCTTTTTTTGTTTGTTTGTTTTTACTTAATCCCTTCACCTTTTTCACCCAGCCCCACTATTTCCTCCCCTCTGACAGCTTTCACTCTGTTCTCTGGATCTGTGAGTCTGTTTCTGTTGTTTGTTAGTTTATTGTGTTCATTAGATTCCACTATAAGTGAAGTCATATGGTATTTGTCTTTCCCTGAGTGGCTTACTTCACTTAGCCCAAGCCTTTCTTACCCATTGAATGAGTTAAACCAACTGCTGTTTGTAGGAGGCATTTATGGGCTTATCTGTCCACAACTTGCCTCTACATCTGGGACCCTTCCCAGATAAGGCTGACTGGTCCTGCACAAACCCGAGGCTCAATATTCTGTCATTCATGGTCTTCCCAGAGATTTCTGAAAACAGAATTGGGAAAGTTGTTTTTCTGGATGCTTGAGGCTACAATACGTATAGTTTGTTGGCTGCTGGAAGTCATGTTTCCACTAAAGTGAGAAGTATAGTATACATAAGTAGAGTTGGTTTATATTAATTGCAGTTAAAGGGTCTTAGACACTATTATATATATTTTCTGTAAAATATGGATCAATAAATCTTAACACTTATGGCCATTTAACATTATGACCTAACAAATACAAACATGAGGTCAAGACCTTGGAATTTTTACTCTCAGTTGATATCTTTGTGCACTCAGTTCCAGTCACCCATGCCCATGGACATTCACTTGACCTTGAAATCACCAGCAACTCTTCTCCCTTTAAAAATCATGTGCAGGCATCCCTTCCCTGCCCAATCATCTGTTATTCTCTCTACTATTATAACTCCAAGTCCATCAACTCCTAATCGCACTGAGACCTACCATCATCTATGATACTATCATCCTAGGTGATCTCACATGGTTCCAGATCTTTAAATGACTCTACCACTCTTTCATTATCCATCATGGTCCCCAGGCCTCCCGTCCCATCTTACGCATCCTGAATTCCATTGTCCACTTCCTTTATAAATACTTTTTAACACACTTGCCTCACCCTCTCCCCATCATATTCACTTTGCCAATTCCCCCACATGGTTATATCTAACTATCTTCCTACTAAGCAACTCTGGTCATGACATTGAACTAGGTTAGAGAAAGACTCACAGCCAAACTGATCAGTCTTCACATTAAACTCATGACCACAAATCTCAAATGAACACTCAAAGATTGTCCAATAATCCTTCTTTAGTATATTTACTCTTCTACTCTCTAAAATGATTATTTCATATGGTCTCTTCAAACCTCCAGTCCCCCTTCCCTGGGCACCTTTTCAGTGATAATACTGCCCCTTACCCACTTCTTAGAAGTGTCAACATAAGTAGACTTCAGTTCTTCATCTCTGCCTCTCTCGTCAGACCACTCCAATTAGAATTCTCCCTTCTTGACAAGGTCCTCATTGACTTCTCTGTCATGAAATGTGATGGTCATCTTTCTGTCCCCAGAGATGCTGTCAAGCATCTCAATGGTTCTGACCTAGTTAACCATGCTCTCCTTCCTGAAACACTCTCCTCTCAGTGACAGCACTTCCACACCATCCTTATTTTTCTTGATCGCAATGGCCACTTGTCCTCAATCATGATCTCTTTTCCTGTGCTTAACCTCTAAGTGCTGGAGTGACCTGGGTATCTTCTCTGTGCATTCTCTTCTTAGGTGAACTGCTTTGGTCTCAAATTTTAAAATGTCATCTATATTCCCACTATTCATTTTTCTATCCCTAGCTCTCATACATCCAACTGCTCCAGACTCATATTCAACTTCTGACTTGACATTTACATTTGAATACTTGCTAAGTATATTAAACTTTAAAGTCTGAAGTAGAACACTTGACTTTTTCCCTCTAGTCTTTCCATGTTTTTCCCCTAGACTTCCCCATATCAGTGTATTTCTCATCCATTGCTCAATCGGGCACCTAAGGAGTCGTCTTCAAAGTGTCCTTTCCCTCACTCTCTGTATCCATATTCACCTGCTGCTCACATGGCTTTCAAAATAGCTCCCAAATCTGCCTACTTCTCTTCCTCACTAACTCTGGCACCCAGTTTTAAGCTGCCATAGTTTGTTTGTTTGTTTGTTTGTTTGTTTTTTGGGGGGTTGATCCAATAACCTTCTAACTGGCATATCTGTTTTCAATCTTATTTTCATCTACACATCCTCAATTCATTCTCCCTTGCAAAAGCGATTTTCTAAAACATAAATCAGATCATGTGTATTGATGACTTCCCTTTCCTTAACAATATAAAAATATCAAACACAGAAATCTCCTTACTAAGATCCAAAGAGGATCATACCATCTGGCTACTGCCCACCTCTTTGACTTCATCCACTACTCACTCCCCACTGGCCACTGAATGCACCAAGTTAACCTCCATGTTAGAACCTTGGCACTTGCTGTTCCCTCTGTCTTGAAAGTTCTGCTCACTAGTCTTCACAAAGCTGGCTCTTTTTTTACCATTTCAGTCTCAGCACAAATGTCTCATAGTGCAACATTCCTGACTATAAATACAAAAGAATCGCCTGCCCAATTTCAGTAAGTCTCCATCCTATGGTCACATTTTATTTCCTTAATGCCTCTCACTCAGGAAATTATCTTGTTTTTTAATTCACTTACTTCTTTATTATAAAACTTTCCCTACCAGAAAGCATTCTTCTATAAAATCAGGGATATGTCTTGTTACTGCTTTCTTCCAAGTGCTTAGAATAAAGTCTGCTGCAGGGTAAACAATGAATATGTGCTTAAAATTGAATAAATCACAGACATAAAATTCAATAAATGACCATTTAGAAAATACTAATGAAGAGAGAATTATAAAGTTTTCCTGAGTCAGTATCATTATCATTCAATATGTAAACCTTAAAAATCTGAAATCTAAAACTCATTTCTAAATTTTCAAAACAAAAGTAAAATAATTTACATTTTAGTCACTCCAAGCAGACTACAATTTGGCAAAGAAACAAAATGAAACCTGGTTCCATCTAAGCATCTCCAGCCTTTGACAATATAAATCACTGTCTCTGGCACTCCGGGGCAGGAATAACATCTGGGAATGAATAAACCCTTTGATACTAAAAGCAAAGAAGTTGCTTTTATTAAGTTACATACAGTATTAAATCCCAATTAACACATGATGAACGTATCTTTCTCTCAGTTTTATCTTTTAAACAATCAGAGAGTAAACAGGCCAAACAGGATTTTAGCAGCAGGTTCTGCATGACCAGATTAGACACTTCCAAATAATTATGAGACTGTTTTTCTCTTCTTCTTACTTTTTGTTCCCTCCAGAACTTGTATAACATACACAAAATACCCACTTTTCAAACACTCTGGTTGATGTGAATATATGATCCACTCTTCACTCCTTTGCACTGCATCCAACATTGAAAATGTTCTATTAAATTTACCTAGCTGTCGCTACCCTAGTTCACCCAGATAAGTGAAGTACCCACACTTCCACTGGATTGACCAACTGGCTCTCCTAGGTAAGGGTACTAAAAATAGGTTTATTTTTGCTTTCGAAAAACAAAACTTTAATATTGCAATTTTCAGAGTCTATCTATCAGTTTCCTTTCTCTGGCCCAAAAAATGCTACCATGTTCTTCTTCTCCATGGAAATTTAGCACCCTGGACCCATCCCATAGTAAGGCTAAGGAACAGCTGCTCTACACAGTATGTTTTTTATATGAAATAGTGAACTAATTAGAGGGTGTGTACCACATGGGTACCAAGTATATCTGGTGAAAAGAAGGTAAGTCTCTTGTAAGAGATTTTATATGAAGCATGTTACTCTCCCACGTAAGAGGCTATGGTTGAATGTTCTCAACATTCTCCTTACACGAGACCCCAGAGATCTCGTTTTCATGTTATAGCTTCATGAAGCCTTTCTCCATGAGATAAGCTGCAGATTTCCATTAGGATAACTTCTTTCTAGAGACCACATGCAAAGTTAGGAAAGGGAAGAAAACTGAGCTATCACCCAATGCTCTCCCAACAAGAATCTCCCCCAATAATCTGACTAGACCAGGCCACGCAGGCAAGTAAGGCATCCACAAGTGACATAAATGTTCTGATGAAATGACGCATCCCAATTTGCGGATAAAGAACCACTCCTCATAAATAAGTGGACTTGTAATTCCTTCTCAGATTGTTATTTTCTGATTTGTAAGTATAGGCAGAGTCTATTATGAATATAAAATATATCGTATTTTGCTGTGTATAATGCGCATGTTTTTGCCCAAACTTTTGAGGGAAAAATAAGGATGTTTATTATATGTGGGTAGTACTAATTTCATATCTATATAAATGTTTTAATTCTTTTATTTATGCTTATGTGTTAAAAATGCAACTCTAGAAAGCAATAATGATATCCGTATACAAAATAATACCCAAGAATATAATAATCATTTTTTTCTAAATATAAATAAATAAACAGTTGAATTAAAAAAATAAAATGAAAGATTTATTTTCCTGAAAGTTTGGGCCAAAAATGTGGGTGCACATTATACACGGGAGTACATTATACATGGCAAAAAATATGGTAATAGGCCAAGAACTTTTACAACCAAATAATCCTGGTCTCAAAGCCATTCATCTGAATGGGTCTATTTCCTTACCTCTTGAGTCTGAGCCTGTGACTTGCTCTGATCAATAGAATATGGCAGAAATGATGGTAGGTACTTCTGCTCTCTCACTCCATCTCTCCATAGTTAGTTACTGCTATGTGAAAAAGCCCAAACTAGCCTGCTGGAAGTCTAGAGAAACATGTAGAGACTATTAGAATAGTTAGCTAAGGCTATTCTAAATGATCCAGCCACAAATATGCCCAGCAGTTGAACAGAGACACATAGGTGAGTCTAATGGAGATCAGCAGGACTTCTCAGATGAGGCCAGCCCACATGACCAACCCACTAAGCTGTGAGCTAAATAAATTATTGTGGTTTTAAGCCACTACATTTTGGGGACAGTCATTATGCAGCAAAAGCTAAGTGACACAAAAGCTAAGGAATTGTTCCTTTCCCATTAGCAGTATACAGATTCCTCTCCTACAACTTTTCTTCATTCCTTGTGGCTCAGACCTTTGATCCACCTTTCTAGATTACTTCCTACCCTCTTTTCTCCTTTACCCCTATGCTGCCTGTTATAAGCTGAATTCTGTCTCCCTCAAATTTTTTATGTTAAAGCCTTAATGCCCAGTACTTTAGAATGTGATTTTATTTGGAGACAGGGCCTTTAAAGAGATGATTAAGTTAGAATGAGCCTTCATTCTTAGGGTGAGCCTTCTTAGGGTGAGCCTTCATCCAATCTGACCAGAGTCATTATAAGAAGAGACACCAGGGATGTGTGTGCAAAGAGTAGAGACTATGTGAGGATACAATGAGAAAGTCGCCATCTGCAAGCCAAGGAAAAAAAAAAAAACCTTACGCAAAAACATTAAATCAGAGATGTATCTTGTTCACTGCTTTTTTGCTGATGCATGGTAGACACTAACCATGTGATGTAACAGTGGAAAATTGTAACAGGAAATTGTAACCCACCCAGCTATTCTTTTGACATTATTTCTGCAAGTGCTAACTCTAACTAATATGAATAGCTTGTAAATGAATAGCATGTTTCTATAAGAATCCTAGGAACCAACTTAAAAAGATACAGACCCCAACATTCAAGCACCCCAGCTCCGGAAGATTTGCAGATCTTCAACCATGGAGCCAGGATGACATAAAGCCAGGATGATGTGAAGCCAAGATGACTAAACCAGGATGACACACACTGACCATCACTTGCCTTATTGGAATGGACTGTGCTGGTCTGCATGTAGAGAACTTTGCAACCCCCCTCCCTTGATCTCTTTGTTCTGTTTGTTCCCCTCTCCCTCCTTATAAAAACCTCTGCCTCCACTAAGAGGTGGAGATGGGCTTTGTGACACAAGTCCCCCATCTTCCAGGAGACAGGCTTTGAGACATGAGTCCCCCATCATCCAGATGGCCAGCATCTGCAAATAAACCACTTTCCTTTACATCAGCACCTGCCTCTTGAGTATTGGCTTTTGTAGCAGTGGGCAGCTACTTTCAGTTACAATGACACCTTGATCTTGGACTTCCAGCTTCCAGAACTGTGAGAAAATAATTTTTCTTGTTCAAATAACACAGCTTTTTTCCCTAATAATCACTCTGATCATTTCTTTCTTAATCTTCGAAAACATTTTAAACGCAAAGAATTCAGATTTGTTGTACATAAATTTTTAATGTATTAAAAATAATAAATAAAGTAAAAAATAAGCTCAAAACTTTTGGGGGAAATGTAAAACAAAATAAATATGTAAAGCTTCTATATCCAATGCCATCCTGAGCAAGAATCCCGTTAACATTTACTACATCTTCTGGAAGTGTGTGCTTGGTTCCTGGCCTTCCCTGCTGTTTGGTAACCTCCCCAAAAGGCAATGAACACATGCAGGGAAAGTGTCCTTTCAGTGCTCACACAGCATTGTAAAACCCTTCCTTTGTTTGCAGAATTTCTGAGACTTTTTTAGTGGCTGAAAATGGCAGACATTCACCCTCATAAATGATTTGAAAGCACACGTCCAAGTAGAGGAGCTCCTTGCTGCACCTCTTTCACAGGACTTCACTCGCGCTGGTCCTTGTGCTCCCACTGGGAAACAAAGCCTCACAGTAGATGCACTAGACAGCAGGCTGTAATCTGCACGTCCTGGCAAAGTGCTGCTCTATGGCACATGCATTCAACACCATGTCTTTGGTATATTTGGTAAAAAGAATGGCTATTGTTAATTGAGCACTTATTATGTGGCAGGCACTAAGTGCATGAGGTGTTCTTGGTGGTATTGGTGGTTTGTTTATTTTCAACAGATCAGAACAGTATCCCCAAAGCAATGCTCTGAGCTCCTGCCAAACCCTGCAGACCAAGCTATTCTGATTACCATAAGAGTTGAATTCTGGCTGGTCCCTGAGTCAGTCCTGGAAACATCTGCTGTCCCTTGAAGATCTGCAGCACAGAGTTCTCTCAGGCAAGGGCTCCCACCACGCCCTCTACCCAGGGACTCTACTCCAGCCTTTTCAGTGAAGGTCTAAGGAGTCCTAATCTATATGCCTCCTCCAAACTCCTAACCTATCTGTCGATGTAAGGAAAGCACCTGTCTCACCTGCAAGAGGCCCTCCTCACCCAGAAGTGACCTCCTACACCCTCAGAAATGGCCCTTGGTCTTCTAATCTAACCAGTTTCTTGCTTACTTGTTTAATCCAATGCAAGTAGTTCTTCCCATATGATTATTTTAGCTTTTCACTCACTGCTCGTGTTTAATCCAAGTACACAACACACATATGCAGCTGCTTCTAACTCTATTCTAATGATGGTCAGGAGGAACACACAGGTTTCTTTCTATTGTCCAAGGGCCTGGGGGTTAAAGCAGCTTTCTCTGCCCTCCCCCAAGAGCAATCTTTCAACTGCTATTAGATGGGGACTTCGAGGGTTATCTGAAAATGCTTCAGGAGCAGTTGTTGAGGGTTCACAGATAAGAGTTATTTCCAAAAGGAAGTCCCACAGAGTCCCCGCTACTCTCAAAGGAACATGCCAGAGGTTGAACACACTGGAAACAAATGTGAGTCATCCCAGCAGCTGATCCTGGCAAAACCATCCGCCTCCTCCTTGCTCTGTCTAACCACTTTTTGGCTTTTTCCTCACTTGGATGCCTATGTCACAGCTTTCTTATCCATAAGAGAGGGTTTTAAAATATTGTCTATATGATTGAAGATGATGACTAAGACAATTAAACATATACATACAGCAGAGAATGGCACCTGTTGTCAAGCAAATGAGAAGATCACAGTTGCTCTTTTCTGAATGGCTCCCTTGGAATCCTAACAAGCAGCTTTCACCCAAAAGTCTGTGCACTTAAAAACCCGGGCTTTGCTCTGAATACCATAAACACAATTCTTATAAAGATTCCTAGGGAGTGACCTTAATCAAGAGAGGCCTATGGATTCTAGTGCACCCATAAGAAATCCCCATACAACTATACGACTATTCATTGTGTTGCTGCTGTCTCCTGAGGGGCAAGACCACAGTTCAGGAATCACTACAGGGCAAAAAGATGATAAGAACAAAAGGAGGAGGAGGCCTGAATAAGCAAAAATATTGGAAAAGAAGAACTAAGCTGAAAGGCCCATATTTCATGATTTCAAAACTTACTACAGAGACATGGGAATACAAACAATGTGGCATTGGCATAAAGAGCATGAAGCAGAATTAAAAGTCAAGAAATAAATAGATACATTATGGTCAACTTACAAGAATGCCAAGATCATACACGGGGAAAAAAACTGTTTCTATAATAAATGGTGCTGGGACAACTGGATAACCACATGCAAAAGAATGAGGTTGGACCCCTACTTCATACCATATTCAGAAATTGACACCAAGTGGATCAATGACATAAATATAAAAGCTTAAAACCACAAAATTCTAACAAGGAAACACAGGGTTAAATCTTCATAACCTTGGGTTTAGTAAATGACAATGAAAGCAAGAGCAACAATCAACATCATCAAAATTAAAAACTTTTGTGCATCAAAAGACATTGACAAGAAAGTGAAAAGAAACCTACAGAATGGGAGAAAGTATCTGCAAGTTGTATGTCTGATAAAAATCAAGTATGGAGGATATACAAAGAACTTTTGCAATTTATCACAAAAAGGCTATCAACCCACTTTGAGAAAAATGGGAAAAGGACTTAAGCATACATCACAGCAAAGAAAGTATACAAATGTCCATAACCACATGGAAAGATGAGCAAGATCTATAGTCATCAGGAAATGCCATCAAAGCCATGTGTGATACCATTTCATACCCAGTAGGAAGGCTACAATAAAAAGAAAAGAAAAATAAGTGTTGGCAAGAATGTGGAGAAATTAGAACTCTCACACATTGCTCGTGGGAATGAAAAATGGTACAGCTACCATGGAAACCACTTTTGCAATTCTTCAAAAAAAAATTAAACACAGAATTACATTATAACCCAGCAACTCCACTCCTAGGTACATACCCAAAACAAACATAAAGGATGCAAATGCATGTATACACAGGTTCAGAGCAGCACTATCCACAATAGCCAAAAGATAGAAATGGCCCAGATGTCTATTAATGAATGAATGGTAAACAAACTGTGGGATATACATACAATGGGCATTATTATTCATCTATAAAAAGAAATGAAGTGCTGAAACATGCTATAACATGGATGAATCTTTAAAACTTTATGCCTAGTGAAAGAAGCCAGACACAAAAGGCCACATATTGTATGATTCCATTTATATGAAATAGCCCAATGAAGTAAATCCGTAGAGTCAGAAGGCAGACTGGCAGTTGCCAGGGACTGGAGATGGAGAAACGGGAGAGCAACTGCCAAACAAGCATGGGATTTTCTGTGGGGATGATGAAATATTTTGGAACTAGACTGAGGTGGTGGTTGCACAAGACTGTAAATGTGAATTATTCATTTTACGTGGTTAATTTTTATGTGAATTTCATTTCAATTTTTTTTTTTAAAAAGCAGAAGTTAGAAGAAAAGACATAGCAGGCAAAGCTGCCTGGGTTTTTAAGGAAGACTGGAGACCCTAGGAATGGCAAAAACGAGCAGGGGAGGTACGAGCAGGGTGCTGGCGAACATGGGTGGAGGGAAGAAGCAGAAGTAGCATGAACACGTGATGGGGAGGTGGTTCCATACAGGGATGCTCTTCCTAACAGAAGAGCAGCATCTGTGTGTAACCTAGAATCCTCAGAAATGGTACTTTGCAAAGTCCTGAGGGGCCTAGTATCCTAAGTAGGAGAAGGTCCTGAAAGTGAGGACTACATGGTACCTGGAGTCACTCACTGTCAGTCCTTTGCAGATGCTTAACATTTGTACAGAAAATGGAGGAGAATGCTACAGAAGAGAAGAGGCAAGTTAACTATAAATTAGTTCTGAACCTCATGAACTTCCACTGGAAAGGAAAATGGGAGTGAACATACTGATTATTTACAACAAGAGAGATCCTGTATATGCACCATCTTCTTGTAAGTACTTCCAAAAACCCATGAAATAGCTGATCCTGTGCTCCTTTTCCTAATGGGAAAACCCAGAAGTCACTACTGGCATCATCAGTCTTTCAGGAAACTTCTAATTGCTTGAGGGAAGTGGGTTTGACTTCTATTTTTCTACTAGCTCAATAAGGTCTCTTTAACCTATCTCCAATGAGAAAATAACCAAAGTCTAGACCACCGTATTATCATTCAAGGAGTCTGAAAACACTACTGCTGCATCGATTTCTTGCTGCTTATTGATGGCTCTTGCTTTCTGTCAGCTACTTGCGTGCTCCTATAGATCCACACGTCCTCTGGCCACATGGGGGGGGTCAGTAGATCACACCAGCACTTTCACCCACACAGGTACTGGGGTCCTCTCAAACTGCTCTCTTTCTGTTTTTTTGTGTTTTTTTTTTGCCACTCGATGCTCCCACAGGTCACAAACTATAGCAAGGAATGAAGCAGCTGATCTGCAAAGTGGTTATGGCCCAAGGTCACTGGCTGGTTTCTCTCCTGTGATGGTTAATTTTAGTCACCAGACTTCAGCAAGCTGTCCCTCTCCACCTGAGGACAGGGAGACAAGATGCTTGCTCCTCTTTTCGTTGCCAAGAAATGGGTAAGAACTTTTCAAATGCAACAGTATCCACCAGCTTTTGATACATGATTGATAATAAAATAAAATAAAATAAAATAAAATAAAATAAAATAAAATACAATAAAATACAATAAAATACAATAAAATACAATAAAATAAAATAAATAAAATAAGAGCTAAATTGAACTTGTTTATTTTTTTTTCTTCCTCATACAGAAACAGACCAAACAAAGCAAACATTTCCACTGTGGGATGAAAACATCCCTATTTTAGGTCTGGAAAGGATTCAGGATGCCCAGTTCAAAATGGGAAAGAATCAAACAGGAGGGGATACAGAATTCTGTCTTTGGAATAAGAAGTCCCTGCTGTCACAATCACAAGGGCGCCTGGGAAATGATACACAAAGCCATTTTAATACCATAGTAAGTTCAACAGTAGCATCCTCACCAGCTACATGTGAAAAGCCCAGCTGAAGAAACTAAGAAATATAAGCACAACAGATAAAATGTTCTATATTGGACTGTTAGTCCTTTGCTAGTTTCTTCAAATCTTTTGGGAAACAAGCAGAAAAAAAAATCACTAATACATACTATTAAAAGTTTGTGTTGAAACATTTTTTTGGACTAAAAAAATAGCACAAGCCTTGAGAATCTGCTAGGGTAGAAAACTGATCTTTATTCCTTAATATATTTCACTAAAATTTTATAATTAATGCTTTCTTTTTAAATATATTTTATTGATTATGCTATTACAGTTGTCACATTTTCCCCCTTCATTCCCCTCCACCCTGCACACTCTCTCCCACCCACATTCCCCCACTTTAGTTCATGTCCATGTGTCATACTTATAAGTTCTTTAGCTTCTACATTTCCCATACTATTCTTGCCCTCCCGCTTTCTATTTTCTACCTACCATCCATGCTACTTATTCTCTGTACCTTTTCCCCCTCCCCGCCCTGTTGCTAACCCTCCATGTGATCTCCATTTCTGTGTTTCTGTTCCTGTTCTACTTGTTTGCTTAGTTTGCTTTTGTTTTAGGTGAGGTTGTTAATATCTGTGAGTTTGCTGTCATTTTACTATACATGTTTTTTATCTTCTTTTTTTAGCTAAGTCCTTTTAACATTTCATCTGATAAGGGCTTCCTGATGATGAACTCCTTTAACTTGACCTTATCTGAGAAGCACTTTATCTGCCCCTCCATTCTAAATGAAAGCTTTGCTGGATAGAGCAATCTTGGATGTAGGTCCTTGACTTTCATGACTTAGAATACTTCTTTCCAGCCCCTTCTTGCCTGTAAGGTCTCTTTTGAGAAATCAGCTGACAGTCTGATGGGAACTCCTTTGTAGGTTACTGTCTCCTTATCTCTAGCTGCTTCTAGGATTCTCTCCTTCATTTTAATCTTGGCTAATGTAATGATGATGTGCTTTGGTGTGTTCCTCCTTGGGTCCACCTTCTTTGGGACTCTCTGAGCTTCCTGGACTTCCTGGAAGTCTATTTCCTTTGCCAGATTGGGGAAGTTCTCCTTTATTATCTGTTCAAATAACTTTTCCACTTGTTGTTCCTCTTCCCCTTCTGGCACTCCTATCATTTGGATGTTGGGACATTTAAAGATGTCCTGGAGGTTCCTAAGCCTCTCCTCATTTTTTTGAATTCTTGTTTCTTCATTCTTTTCTGTTTGGTTGTTTCTTTCTTCCTTCTGGTCCACTCCATTGATTTGAGTCCCAGTTTCCTTCCTATCACTATTGGTTTCCTGTGCTTTTTCCTTCATTTCACTTAGCGTAGCCTTCATTTTTTCATCTAATTTGCAACCAAAATCAACCAATTCTGTGAGCATTCTGGTCATCAGTGCCTTGAACTGTGCATCTGATAGGTTGGCTATTTCTTCATTGCTTAGTTGTATTTGCTCTGAAGCTTTGATCTGTTCTTCCATTTGGGCCATTCTTTTTTTTTGTCTTGTGGCACCTGTCACATATGAGGGGCAGAGCATTAGGTGTTCACCAGAGCAGGGCAACCCAGTCGCTAGGTTGTGACACTGTATGTGGGGGTGGGGCCTGAGAGGGAACAATGGCACTTGCTCCGCTCTCTGCCAGATTTCAGTCACTTCCACCAATTCCCCCAAGCAAACTGGGCCTTTCTGGTGCTGATTCCCAGGTAGGTGAGTTTGTGTAGGTTCTAGGACCCTGTGGGTCTCTCCAACGAACTCTCCTGTGAGGCTGGGAGTCTCTCCCAGCACCTTAACTTCCACAGGTATTTTCAGTCAGTGTTTTGAGGCTTTATTTCCCCATGCTGGGACCCTGGGTTTTGCAGTCTGTCTCACTCCCCAGTTTCACCTGGTTTACCTGCACATGAATGTGGGACTGCCTGGTCAGCCAGCCACCTTGTGTGCTGTGCCCCGCTTCACAATCTCCACCTCGCTTGGTCTGCCCATTGCCACCCCATGCCCAGGGTCTGCCAGCTGTCGCCTGTGCACCCGGTGCCACCACTTTTTTTGCTGGGACCCTCTCTGCCAGCTGCCCAACTCTGCCCCTCTTACGGATCTGGATGAATGTATCTATTTTAACGCCTTGGTTGTTGGACTGCCATACAGTTCAGTTTTCTGTCAGTTCTGATTGTTATTTTGTTTCTAAATTGTTGTTGTCCTTATTTTGGTTGTGCGAGGAGTCACAGTGTGTCTACCTATACCTCCATCTTGGCCAGAAGTCCTGATTAATGCTTTCTTTCTCTAACATTTTATTTTTTAAATAAAACTGATTTTTTATAGTAAACAAGCCATATTCCCACCACTTTGCTTTTTTGAATATCTAACCCTGTGTCCATCCCTTTATCTATTCATCAGCTCTTTTAGAAATATATTTTATAGTAAATAAGTTCCAGAATTCAATACACTTCATCTCTAAGCTCTTATGCTGCTGGCACTTTAATCTTTTCTAGCTGACTTTGCAAAAGGAAAGAGGAATAGAAAAGCAAGTGAAAGCTCACTATGCACCTAGTATCAGGGCCTAAGCTGAGGTAAAGACAGGATTCTGGCAAAGGATGAAGATCTTCCTATAAAAATTGGAAGAAAAGGATTTGGCAGAATTCTGCCTTAGCAACTATAAGGAAAATTATCTTTCAGAAGTCCTGGTGTTGGTCTCACTCCTTTTCTCCTCTCTTCTAATCACCTTGAGAAAAGAAGCCCAGTTGGCCATGGAGATCAAGGAGCAGAGCATCAGAGAGAGAACCACCTGAGAAATGAAAAGACTGAGAAAAGCTACAAAGGTGCCCAAGGTGGAGAACTCTTTCTTTGAGTAGGATACCCTTAAACAGTAAAGCTGTCCCCTCTTGGTTAGAGAAGTAAAGGGCTATAACATTTTCCTTTCCTTTGTTTTTGCTCTTTTTTTTTCTCTCTCATCTCTTAGTCTTCCACAAATCAGAGAGGAGAACATTTGAGGCTGGGGTGTATCCACCACTTGAGAATATTCTTAGGGTAAAGACTAGGAGAAGATAATGTAAGACTGATGAAGGCCAGGGTGCCATTCATTGTCTAAGCAGCAGATCAGATTTTCTTAAGGGCTGCCCAGTCTAGCAAGAAGAGAGTCATTGTGCAGAAGTGTGTCCAAGAAACAATGGAGGGTCCTTGCCAGAGCATTTCCAAAAATGGCTAATGGGCAAGAGGCATACGGCAGTGGCATTGGAGATAGTCCCTGTGACAGATGGTATTTCCAACATTCTCTTCATACAATGTGACTTTAACACTCCTTCCACTGAGAGGTGGGCTTTTAAGTATCCTCTCCTTGAAACCAGGCAGGCTTGTGGCTCAACTGTAACTGAATAACATGATAGAAATGATGCGGGACTTCCAAGGTCAAGTCATAAATGATGCTGCTTCCATCTTATTGGCTAGAATAATTACACTGGAGCTGCATAAGCAGTCCAACTGCCCTGAAGCCACCATGCTGTGAGGAAGCTCACAGTGGCCCCTGAAGAGAGGTCCTATGGAGAAATCCTGAGATTATCTTAAGAAAGAGAGAGTGGAGCCAGCCATCATCAGCTGCTCCAGCCTTGCATTCTTTTGGCCTCATGTGTCATCTGAATGCAATTGCACTAGTGACCCCAAACCAGAACTGTCCAACAGAGATTCTCCCAAACCCTTGACCCACAGAAAAAGTGAGAGGTAAAAAGGTGAGTGCTGTTGTTTCAAAGCCACTACATTTTGTAATGATTTCTTCCACAATAATACATAATAGAAATAGACCCCAACATATAACTGGATCATGATGATACTTCACTTCATATACTACAAAATCCAAGTCTTTGAACCTGGTATCAATTAGCTACTAACTACCTTTCTTACTGTGTAATTCCAACCCCATGCAAATACCCCAACTCTTCTAGAACCTTCTCCCCAACACACATTATATAGATATATTTTTCTCTACTAAGATACCCTCCTTTCCTCTTTAAAATCTTTCCACATTTACCCTTCACTGAGGACCTATTTTCCTCCAAAAAGTGACCCTAGAATTCTGCACTCCGGAAGGTTACCAGTGACATCTCAGCTGGCAAACCCAATCATTTTCATCATAATTCATGCCTTTGGGGTATTAAGTTCAAATTACAAGCAGTAATGGCTCATCAAGAATAGATAAGCTCACTTTCTTTGGACAACAGTGCTGCCTCATTTCTCTACTGAGTGGAGTCACTAAGCTGGGAGATTTGGGAGTGCCAGCAAAACATCTTATCTCAAAGGAAGCAAGCCTCTTACCAGAGTTTCGCTATAACATTCTGAAGCTGCACTGTCCAGTACAGTGCCAGTAGCCAAGTGTAGTTTCTGAGCACTTGAAATATGGTTAGTCTGAACTGAGATCTGTTGTAAATATGAAATATACACCAGAAAAATGTAGAAGGAAAAATGTAAAATCTCATTAATAATGAAATGATAATAATTTGGTATGCTAGGCTAAATACCCTATTAACATTAACTGCAACTGTGATCTTAGACTTCCTAGCCTCCAGCTCAGGATGCCAGAACAACCCACTTTTCTTACCTTTTTAATGAGACTAGAAGAAAACTTTAAATTGCACATGCGGCTCATGTGATATTTCTACAGGACCACACATTTATACCAAATTGAAAGTACCCAAGGAAACACTATGTATTTACCTAAAAAGTTTGTGAAAAGAAAATATTTTCATGGCAAAGGTAAGATATTAGAAAATAAAATTATAAAGGACTGTTAAAAGAGATGAGAATAAAAAAATAATAGAGTGAGTATATAGGCTCAGAAATGTTTCTAGCAAAAATAACTGCACATCATACAATCAAACAATGACCTTGCCTCTTTTTTAGGGCACTGAAATAATTACCCATGATGACATTCATTTAAAGAAAGCTTTGAAATTTAAGATTTGATTTTTAAGTCCAATATATATAGAAATATGATTCACTGAAAATTACCTAGGTATCTCAAACTGCAAGCACTTTAGGACTTAGACATATGAAGCAGTAGCTCATTACCCTCTCAAGGGAAGAAAATAAATTTATGTAGCTTCTTGGAGTACTTAACTTGCACTGGGAAAGGGTCTAAGGGATGAAAATGTGCCTGTAGGGATGAGGAAGTGAGTGAAATGGCATGTGGCTAGCTAGAGCACTCTAGTGTATTGTCCAGATGCCACTGGGTCCCTTTTAACTGCCCCGTGTGCCCATCTCCCAGCTTTTGTAAGCTTTGCTTCTAAGAGATGGCATTGGCAAATTTCTTAAGAGGAACATCCTTCAACAATGAGAGCTGCTTCCCCCTGCAGATGCCAAGAGTCAAGGGCTCCCAAGTTTATACCCCACTGCCAGCAGCCCACAACCAATGACTGAAGCAGGAAAGGGAAAACTCACTACCTTGCCTTGAGCAGCAGAAACACTCTCAGGAGCAATTATGCACCAGAGCTCCCCCAGGGATCAGCCTAAGGCAGAGATTTTGCTCGAATTATCCCTCTGCTTGGATTTTCCCCTTTCCCTTTCTTTCCCCAACCCACTAGTTTCTCCTGGGAGCCCTGCCTTAATAAAACTCTTGTGCAGAAATGCTCATCTCACATCTGCTTCTGGGGAACTCAACCCAAGACACATCATGCATGAATGGGCTCTAAGAAGACGGGAAGCCTAATTGTTGTTGTTCCATGGATAAGAGCTTCTAGAACACAGCACCGTTTAAAATAACTGCACTATCCACAGTTTAATAAGGGGCATCTTTGTTCCCAAAGGTCACTGCAGTAGCCCTAAATGCAGTTCTTAGATCTAAAAAAATGACATGAATGCTGGCACAACATGTATCATCTCCAGGTGTGATGGTCATCAGGCTGGTATGTAGGGCTCCAAAGTAGAGGGAGAAAGAAAAGTCAACGTTAAGGTTTGGTGAGTGTCATAGCTGACAGTGATGTTGTACATTCCGTACATAATCAAATTTAATAAAAACAATTCAAAAATCATTCAGAAAGGAAGAAAGTACCCCCAATGTTACATAAATTTGTTAGCGGTAATATATCTTCCAAACTTGACTACTACAGGAAATTATCAAGGGTTGTTTTCTTTCTTTTCATGATTTGAAGACAGACTTTGGTTTGACCAGATTAATAAATTCCTCTTTACCAAGCTGGAATGTAAGAGTGAGGATAATTCATCCCCAAATAGTCATTTTATTCTCTATATAAATATTATTTTTATTTTAGGAGTTTATTGCCTAACACTGATAAAAAGCTAAGTTGAATGTGACATAAATAAGCAAAATCTAAAATATACCTTTTGGCATTACAGGAATTAAAATATATTCTGAATGTCTATTACAGATATAATAGTCCTAAAAAAATAAGCCATTTGGAACCAATATACAGTACACTGTTGGAATCATGGGAAATAAAGCAAGTGTTCATGACATGACCAGAAAAGTTCAAGTTCTCTGGTCTAGGTGTTTCCAATTTTGAGTATGAGAAGACATTACAAAAGAATCAGATTTCAGCTCAATATAAAAAAAAAAAAACCCTCAATATACATGCTATCCAACAATGTAATGTTGCTAGAGTAGAATGTTCTTATTTGTAGGAGAAGATGGAAAGAAAGATAGGAGAATTCTCTCTTTGGGAAGAGGCTAAGACTAACACAAAGATAGCAGTCAACAACCTGGTAACATGTGGGGCACCAGGTCCAAACAGGTCCCAGATGCTATGAGGATGGCAGAGAAGCCCACCCACTGTTAGCTGTCCCAGGACCCGATCCACCCAAAGTCTTTGTAAAGTAAAATGCATGGCACTTATACCACTTCACACAGAGATGTGTCTTCAATTGCCACTTAAAATATTTAACAAACAACTTCTAAATGTTGGTTTTGGTTTTGTTTTTTGGGGGACTCTTGACTCAAGTGTTTATTTTCATTAAGCAAACAAATCTTAATAGGAATTATTTATATAATACAGCTGATGAAAAAATGACCTATTCGTAAGGATAATACAACTATTCTGCAGAGAAAGTGGGTAGTTCAGAAAACTGTAATAAAAAAGACTAAAAAAAAGATGTCAATATCCATGTTGATTTAAAGTCCCTAATGAATTATTCAGCTCTTCCCTCCACCTCAACTCTGGTTTGCCTGCTAAAACATGGTTTATGAATCATCCTAGGGCAACAGGAAAATATAGTGCACTTGATTAAAAAGTAGGTAGGAGCATTCGATAATAAATCTACTTTCTTGATATTCTTGTGTCATCATTAAATACTGATCAATAAGAGCAGTGTGATTCTTTCTGCCTATCACAGAAAAGTGGGAAGAAAATCAGCCCCAGGCCCTGGCAGAAGATGACGGTGTGTCTGACATGATATGCACACGGCAAAGAAAAAAGCACTGATTTTAAATGCCTGGGACCTGGAGCTCATCTGTCGGGATGAACAGGGAGGTTGCTGGTTATCTTTTTCATGTGATCACTATAAAATAACTGCTTGTCCCTTGAAGTTAAGAAATAAGACATTAGCCAATGTATTTGCTTACAACAGCAATTAGTAAAATAGCAATTTGATTAAGGGGTCAGACAAGAACAAGTTCTCATATTAACTAGGATTCTGGCTCTTGTAAAGCATTGGCAAGTTACAGTTTATAAATAAAAACTGCCCACATAAAGATATTTCTGTTTCTCAAACTAATTCTGCACAGGATTGAAAGCAGGTCACACATTTCTTCTCCAAAAGAACTGCAGAGGGCAGTAACATAAATAATAACTGATGCTTACTTACTGAATGCAGGCAAGATTACCACAGATGACGAGTAGAAAATCTAGTAAAAGATGAAGTGCCCATGGTTGGTGGAATGAATGAACTCAAATCTAATAAATGCCAGGGGACCAATGTCCCATCACATGAAAGAAAATGTCTGTGAAACAATTTTGAGAGGCATATCACATGGGACATCAGCATGAATGAAGGGGTTCATTTTACAGACTGAAAGTTCTAGAATCCCACAGCTAGCAAATCTTTAACACAGGGTACAGAATACTCACCAGAAAAGCTCTGGACCAACTGCAAGTGATGTCTGCTTAATCACACTTGCAACGCCGGCCTCTGTGAAGCAAGCAGACACAGGGAAAAAAATCAATGTAAAGAACCTTAAAACTTCACAGAAAGAAACAGCCCTTTGAACTTCAAAATCAGAACCTATAATTTTTTAAACAGAAAGACACATTAATAAATTAGTGGCATTAGTTTCTAAATGGATGATGAAGACATAGTCATTAAATCAGATATATTACTGCTATACCCAGTCTACAGGGTTTATATACACTCTACAAAGCTGTTGATTGTAATTCAGCTTCTTAACCTATCAAAACAATTAAGCAGCAGTTGAACAACATGTCGATTTGAAATCTTCTAAAATTAAACAGAATGATCTTTTCCTGATTAACAGTAAAATGCCCTCAGATGAATGATAATTATAAGGAACAGTTTGCCCTTTCACAGAACAGTGTTGAAAAGGAAATATTTACAACAAATTGCATCTATGGACAAAGTCATTTTTAATATTGCATCTATGGACAAAGTCATCTTTAATACAAGTTGTTCATGCAGATTCTGAATTTGACATTGGATTTCTGGTTGTTTGAAATGTAAATGTCAAGGTCTTTACAAGATGGGGTTCTGTTGGGGGAGTTCCAAGAGGTGTCAGAAGTACACAGAGGTAAGGAGAAGCCAATTTGCATGTGGAAAAGCAGAGGCAGAAAAAGATGGTAAATGAGACATGGGAAAATGATGTCTGTAAAATCCGAATCAGGTTTTCTGAAGGTCATTATCTATGTAAGGATATGTCTACAGTAAGATCCCAGGTAGAAGGGTACATTCCCATATTGCAAGACTATGCTACTAAAAAGAAAAAAGCGAACCTGGATCTACATATATAGACAGAGATAGAAAAAATTCTTAGGTCATAGTATTAATTTTCTAAAACTCAAGTAGTATACTAATATGTATACTGTGACCCCATTGTGCTAAAACAAACCTCATGAATCTAAGCACACAGACATGAACACTACTATACGCAAAAACACATGTGGACAAGAAACTCTTGAATGTAGCTGGTCTCAAGATCTTGTATTAAAGGAACATAAAAAGGGACCTTTGCATTTTAACCTAACATTCAAATATTCTGTAATATTTTACCATGAAACCTCTCTCTTTTATCATTGAATTTGAAAAAGAAAAAATCCAGTTCATCCCAAACTCTTTGTAGAAAGGAATGTTCCATTTTAAACATACAAACTTAGGAGAATATAAAGCATCATATACACTTACTTTACTGATTTAGTGAGTATTTACCAAGACTCAGGCTCTAAGCATAGATTGCATCATATTTATTTTAAAACACATAAAAACTCTAAAGTGTATGCACTGCTATTTTTCCCATTTTATAGAAAAGAAAAGTGAGAAGTTGGGTGAGTTCTCAGGATTCACACAGAGCTGGCATTCAAACCTAGGCATTATGACCTATGTTTGCTTCCATGGCATTTACCGTATTTTCAATATTACATTTATATTTAATGGTACATTAATATGAGACTGTACATTCCATGATGACAGGGATTATTTGTGTATTAAAAACCATTATATGTATCCCCAGCACTTAGCATAATGCCTAGAACCTAGTGAATGCTCAACAAATCTTTGTTGAAGGGATGAATACTTAAGTGGCCCCTAGACCTATGGAGTTAAATCACACAACTGTTTTATGCCCCTTGGGGCTGTGAAACAAGCTGAGTCTCAGAAAAGATCACTGATCAATGACCCTGCTATACCATGCTCTCCATTTTGAGAAAGTATTTGTTGCAACTAAAGTCTTCCTGCAACTAAAGATTTAAAGACTGGACACACGTTTTCCCTTGTCTTCTGTAATTCCCTACTGACTACCCCACATAAAACTGATGCATTTTTCCATAAACCTTTCTAATTCTGTGCATGATTAAAATATTGCAACATTTGGGAAAGTCAATGTTGAAATACTCAACTGCAGAGAATGAAGCAGCATGAACAGTCTCTGTCATGAACTGCTTAGCTACCAGCATGTGGTCGGCAAATTAGTGTGACTGACTTGGTGTTGCAGTTACATGACAATCAAGTCCTCAACCTACCCACCTTTTGATTCTATTATTCCTCTAAGTGTTGAAGGGTAGGAATGGGGCCTTTGGTAAAGGAGAGATTGGAGGAGTGAGTGTGGGTGCCTGTGTGTCTGTGCACACAGGTCTCTGTGAATCTGCATGAACGTTCATGTGTCCCTGAGTGTGCATTTGGTCTTTCAAAAGAGAAAAGCTATTTTTCTATGGCACAGAAAAAAAAAACTAGTAAATAGATAAAACCCCCAAATCCCAAATCCCAAATCCTATTAGTGCTGGTATTAGCAAAAGCTGTTTTCCATTCAACAAGGGTGACAAAACCATTCATAGTCTACTCAACAAATAGTGCTGGGACAGCTGGATAGCCACATGCAAAGGAATAAAGGTGGACACTTCACACCATCCACAAAAAAAATAGCTCATAATTAATAGATCATAGATCTAAATATAAGAGCTAAAACTATAAAAGTCTCAGGAATAAATGAAACATAAAAGTACAGTTGACCCTTGAATAACAGAGGGGCTGGAGCACCAACCACCCACATAGTTGAAAATATGCGTATAACTTAAGTTGGCCCTCCACATACGCAGCTTCCGCATTCCAGATAAAAAATACAGTTGACCCTCGAAAAACATGGGTCCTAAATCTGCACTGTTGATGGATCAACTGTACATCTTTGTGAGCTTGGGTTAGGCAATGGTTTCATAGATATCACCCCAACAGCACAAATAACAAAAGAAAATATAAAGTGGACTTCATCAAATTAAAGATTTTGTGCCTCAAATACCATCATTAAGAAAGTGAAAACACAACCTGCAAAATGGGATAAGTTTTTTTGCAAAGCATATACAGGGTGTGGCAAAAGTAGGTTTACCGTTGGGAGTACATGAAAAATGGAGTTTATTCTTGTATTATTATTCATTATTGTATTATTTTTATTAATTATTGTATTATTTGCCATATGAACTGTAAACCTACTTTTGCCCCACCCTGTGTTTGATAATGGACTTGTATCAAGAATATGTTAAGAACCATTACAACCCTCCCTGGCTGAGTGGCTCAGTTGGTTGAAGCATTGTCCTGCACACCAAAGGTTGAAGGTTCAATTCTCAGTCAGGGCACATACCTAGGTTGCCAGTTTGATCCCTAGTCAGGGGTATACAGGAGGACACTGATGTTTCTCTCTTACATTGATGTTTTCTCTCCCTCTTCCTCTCCCTCTCCACCTCCTTCCTTCCCTCCTTCTCTCCCTCTTTCTCTCTCCCTTCTTATTACAACCCAACAATGGAAAGACAAATAACTCAATTTAAAAATGGGTAAATTACCTGAATAAACATTTCTCATAAAAAATATATACAAATACATGAAGAGATGCCCAAGCATTAAAGAAACGCAAGTCAAAACCACCACATGAGATACCACTTCTCATCCACTAGGATAACTATATTCAGAAGACAAATTATAACAAGTGTTAATGAGAATTTGGAGAAATTAGAACCCTTATATATTGCTTGTGGGAATATAAAATGGTACAGCTGCTTTGGAAAACAGTCTGGCAGTTACTCATATGATTAATAGAATTTCCAGATGGCCCAGATGGCCCAGTAATTCTGTTCCTAGGTATTTACCCAAGACAAAGAAAACATATGCCCATACAAAAAAAATTATATGTACACTTTTCATAGCAGAAGTCTTCCTGATAGCCAAAAAAGTGGAAACAATCCCACTATCAACTGATCAATGGATAAACAAAATGTGGTACATCCATACAATGAAATATTATTTAGCAATAAAAAGAATGCAGCACAAATATATGTAACAACATGAATGAACCTTAAAAAAATATACTAAATAAAAGAAGCCAGTCACAAAAGTCCACATATTATATGATTCCATGTATATGAAATGTCCAGAATAGGCAAACCCACAGAGAGAAGTGGCAGATTTGTGGTTGTGGAAGGCTAGAGAAGCAAGGAAGACAGGCCAGTGACTTCTCATGGCTATGAGATTTCTTGCTGGGTTGATGAAAATGTTCTGGGATTAGATTGTACTAGTGGTTGCACAACTCTGTGAATACACTAAAAACTATTAAATCATATATTTGAAGTGGTTGAATTTTATGTGTCGTACATTATATCTCATTTACAAAGCAGTTATTTTGAAAGACTGCATTTCAGTGAGTTTCCCAGGAACATCAGTTGGCTTCTTCAAAAAATGACAAGACACTTATTCACATTCTACAAAAAAGCACAGTAAGTGGCGAACATTTACATTTTTAAATAACTTAACTATTGTAATTTTTCATGGTTGCTTGTGAGGCGAAATATGCGCCATCATATTTTACCCTCACCAAAGAAGAGTATGCGCATTAACCTGCCTCGTAACCATAAGAAAGTGCCGACATCTCATTGCAAACCACCACTAAGGGCAGATGCCACAGTGTTTGAGACACAGTTTCATTTCAAGGCAAAAGCAATGGGGAGCTTTAGCCAAGGGTGAGGTTTTCACTTCTTAGCAAAGGAAAACAGCTACAAACATCTGAGGATGACATTGCCAGGCCTGTTTTTGAGAATCTACATGCAAATCAAACACAAAAGGACAACATTTAATGCCCTGCTAAAAATATTTAACATTGAGGTTTTATTTTTAAGTGAAGACTAACTGGATGAGACAGAATCAAAACAGAGGTCATTTCACCCTGACCTACTATGAAACATGAAAACTATTGTTTTACAAACAAATAGAATGTTAGAGAACAGTTATGTCTGTGAGTTTGTGCAGCATAATGAACCTTCTCAAACCCTGGTGTCCTAAATCAGTAACCATTTATTCTGGTTCACATGGTGGTCTTAAGTTTGCAAAAATGGCAAGAGGGCAGGTCCCAAAGTACAAGGCTTTTCAAGCCTCTGCTCTTTCCCACCTGCTGTCAGCTGGAGTATTCAGCAAAGCAAGTCACATGGTCAAACCCAGACTCAAAGGAGAGAGAGAACAGTCACACCTCTTGATGGAATAGTGCACACTGCAAATGTGTGAAAGTGGGGGGCTGACTTTGTGGCCATGTTCACAATGTGCCATAGCATTGTTTCCTGCAGAAGCGCACTCCCACTGATGGTCCATGGGGAGATACCTTACAGTTTATTACAGTTTATTCTTAATGGTGCAGTTTATATGTAAGATACAGGTATTTGACAATGGTACAGGGAGACATAGTATACACCGTGTGTATATTAGCACTTAACTTCTATTTATGGAAAATGGTATTATTTTGCTGTTGAACTTAAGTATATCACAGTGATGCAGGGTGCAGCCAGGAGGGGAGCCCCCAAAATAGGGATTTGGAATGGGCCCAGAACTCACAGTGTCCAGGAAATATTAGAGGGACATATAAGATGTCCTCACCCCTTCCCCCACAGGTGTGAGTTGGGGGAAGGGACACATGGAGCAGGGACATGAAGAGCTGCTAATCCATGGCATAGTCCTTTAACATATCCATAGCCTTTGGCTAGTAGCTTAGATGTGTTAAATAGCTGTGACCATGCTCTGAGCCAGAGGGATGGAAAGGACTCCCCCCAAGACGTGACTGGGAGAGGAACCTCAAGTCACAGCGCCTGCGTGGGAGCTTGGAGAAGATTGGCTCCAGAAAATGGGGACACACCTGCCCAGACTCATGATGGCATCCCCAAAACACCTGGAATATACGGGAATGCTGGCAGGTGTAACTGATTGTAGGAGGAGTCGGAAATGGGGGTACAGAAGAGATTTGGCGCCAGTATTTAAACTGAGGAGCAGCAGCCATCAAGAGAAGAGAGAATCCACGTGCTTTCCCAAGAGTTAGGACCCTCACAACCCTGTGAGGGAAAATCACCATGTGGCTTTAGCAGAGAATTGCCACGTGGCTTTTCCAGAGTGGGGACCCTTTTCCCACAGCTTTGGTAGAAGAAGGACCACGCGGCTTTGGAGTGCTCTTTTGGCTGTGTGGCCTGGGAGCAAGAGAGACTGCCTGAAAGAAGGGTGAAAGAACTCTTGCCAGTAGGCCATGAGAAGGTGCCACATGGCTTTGGATTAATTAGAGATCCTGCCTGGATGATGACACAGCTGACAGTGTCAAGAGCCTGGATCCCGGACGTGTGCTTCTCTTCCTTGCAAGTACGGTACCCTGACTTAGGGCAGAGGGAGATAGGAAGCACCGTGGGTGTCTGGGGGTATCCTAAAGGACTTTGATATTTTAACGAAGTTAAGTTGCTACTTTAACTCTGTATAGCATTAAATAAACATTTCCTTTCCTTTTCACAAATCTCTGGCTTTGAGAGGCATCTTTCC
>PVKU01009962.1:0-56742 GCA_004027475.1 Anoura caudifer | reverse complement strand
GGTGTAGCAATACTAACATCAGACAAAATAGACTTCAAAAGAAGGGCCATAAAGAGAGACCCAGAGGTCACCTCATAATACTCAAGGGAAGAATCCACCAAGAGACATAAACATTGTAAATATATATGCACCCAACATAGGATCACCTAAATACATAAAGAAAATCTTAGAGGACTTCAAGAAAGATATTGACAGCAACACAATTATATAGGAGATTTTAATACCCTACTATTGAAAATGGACAGATCTTCCAAACAAAATATCAACAAAGATATTGTGGCATTGAAAAATACTCTAGATGAAATGGACTTAACTGATATATATAGAGAGAGCCCTTCATCCCAAAGAAACTAAGTACATGTTACTTTCAAATGCACATGGAAATTTTCAAAGATAGACACATGATAGGACACAAAACAATTCTCAAGAAATTCAAGAAAATTGAAATCCTACCGAGAATTTTCTCCCACCACAAGGGACTGAAATTAGAAATCAACACCAATGGAAAAACCCAAAACCTTCAAAATCACGGAGATTGAATAGCATGCTATTAAAGAATGAATGGGCCAAGAATGAAATTAGGGTGGAAATAAAAAATTTTCTGGAAACAAATGAAAATGAACTCACAACGACCCAAAACTTATGGGACACAGCTAAGTCAGTTCTCAGAGGGAAGTTCATAGCAATACAGGCCTACCTAAAAGGATAGAAACATTTCACACAAACAACTTAATGCTATGCCTACAATAACTTGAGGAAGAACATGAAAGACAGCCCAGACAGAGCAAGTAGAAGAAAGGAAATAACCAAGATCAAAGCAGAATTAAATGACATAGAGACTAATAGCACAATTCTAAGGATCAATGAATGCAGGAGCTGGTTCTTTGAAAAGATAAACAAAATCGACAAACCTTTAAGCAGGCTCATCAAGAAAAAAAGGGACATGACCTAAATAAACACAGTCAGAAATGAAAGAGGAGAGATTACAACTAACACCACAGAAATACAAAGGATTGTAAGAAATTATTATGAAGAACTGTACACCAAGAAATTTGAAAACCTAGGTGAAATGGACAAGTTTCTAGAAAATATAATCTTCCATAACTCAATGTAAAAGAAGCAGAAAGCCTGAGCAGACCAATACAGAGCAGTCCTGGACCAGACGGTTTCAACAGAGAATTCTACAAAGCATTTAAGGAAAAGCTAACCCCTATCCTTCACAGACTATTTGAAAAAATCCAAAATGATGGAAGTCTCCCAAACTCTTTTTATGAAGCCAGCATCATCCTAATCCAAAAACCAGGTAAAGACACAACAAAGAAACAAAAATGTAGGCCAATATTGCTGATGAACATGGACACTAAAATCCTCAAGAAAATATTGGCAAACCACATCCAACAGTACATTAAAAAGATCATATACCATGACCAAGTGGGATTCATCCAAGGGATGCAAGGATGGTTCAATATTCACAAATCAGTACATGTAATACATCATATAAACAAAAGCAAAGGCAAAAATCACATATCAATAGATGCGGAAAAACATTTGATAATGTATAGCACCCATTTATGATAAAAACACTCAGCAAGGTGGGAATAGAGGCAGCATTCCTCAACATAATAAAGTCCATATATGAGAGACGTATAGCCAACATCATACTCAATGGACAAAAACTAAATCTTTTCTACTAAGATCAGGAACAAGACAACGTTGTCCAGTTTCAAGACTTGTATTCAATATAGTATTGGAAGTCTTAGCCACAGCAATTAGACAAGAAAACAAAATAAAAGGCATCTAATTTGGAATGGAGGAAACAAAATTATCATTGTTTTCAGATGACATGAGAGTATACACAGAAAGTCCTATAGACTTGGCCAAAAAGCTGCTCAACCTAATAAATGAATTTGACCAAACAGCCAGATAAAAAGTCAATATCCAGAAGTGAAAGACATTTTTGTATACCAAAAATGAAACAGCAGAAGCAGAAATCAGGAAAAAAAATCCTATTCGATATAGCAAACAAAACAAAACAAAACAAAAACAAAAACAAAAAACACCAAGGAATAAACCTAACCAAGGAAGTAAAAGAGCTGTATGGAGAAGACTACACAAAACTGAAGAAAGAAATACAGGAACACAGAAACAAATGGGAGTATATACCATGTTAATGGAATGGAAGAATTAACATTATCAAAATATCTATACTACCAAAGCAATTTACGAATTCAATGTAATACCTATTAAAGCACCAATGGGACATTTCACAGACACAGAACATACACTTTAGAAATTTATATGGAACCATAAATGGCCTCAAATAGCTGTAGTAATTTTGAGAAAGAGGAGCAAAGGAGGAGGGATCACAATACCTATCACCAAATTGTATTACAAGGCTACTGTAATCAAAACAGCCTAGTAATGGCATAAAAACAGGCACATGGACCAGTGGAATAAAACAGATAGTGGAGAAATAAACACAAGTCTCTATGGTCAATTAATATTCAACAAAGTGGGCAGCAACTTAAAATGGAGAAAAAATAGCCTCTTCAACAAGTTGTTTTGGGAGACTGGAGAGCTATGTGAAAGAAAATGAAACTCAAGCACCAACTTACACCATACACAAAAATAAATTCAAGGTGGATAAAATAGTTAAATATAAGCCATGACTGTATTAAAGTCCTAGAGGGGAACATAGCCAGAAAAATTTCAGATATTTCACACAGCAACATTTTTACCAATATGTCCCCTAGAGCAAGGGACATAAAGGAAAGAATAAACAAATGGGATCTCATCAAAATAAAAATCTTCTGCATGGCTAAAGAAAACAGTATTAAAGTATAAAGAGAACCAACTGTATGAAAAAACATATTTGCCAATGATACCTCAGACAAGGGTTCAATCTCCAAAATATATAACGAACTTAAAAGACTCCACTCTAAGAAAACAAGCAACCCAATTAAAATTGTCTGTTCAAGTCAATTGAACAGACACTTCTCCAAGGAGGTCATAGAGAGGATTCAGAGACACATGAAAAGATGCTCAATATTGTTAGCTATCAGAGAATGCAAATTAAAACCACAATGAGATACCACTTCACACCAGTCAGAATGGCCATCATAAACAAAGCAACAAATAACAAGTGTTGGAGAGGTTGTGGAGAAAGGGGGACCCTAGTGCACTGCTGGTGGGATTGCAGATTGGTACAACCACTATGGGAAGCAGTATGGAATTTTCTAAGAAAACTAAAAATGGATCTACCTTTTGACCCAGCAATCCCACTGCTAGAATTATATACTAAGAACCCTGAAACACCAATCCAAAAGAACATACACACCCCATTGTTCATAGCACCACTATTTACAATAGCGAAGTGCTGGAAGCAACCTAGGTGTCCATCAGTAAATGAATTTGATCAAGAATCTATGGCACATTTACACAATTGAATTCTATGCAGCAGAAAGAAAGAAGGAGCTCCTGTCCTTCATGACAGCAATGGTGGAACTGGAGAGCATTATGCTAAGTGAAATAAACCAGGCAGTGGAAGACAAATACCATATGATCTCACCTTTAATAGGAACCTAATCAACAGAATAAACAAATAAGCATAATATAACCAAAGACACGGAAATTGAAAACAGGCTGACAGTCACCAGAGGGGAGAGTGGAGGGAATTTCAGGGAAAAAGGGGAAGGGTTTGGAGCAACAAGTATGAAAGACACGTGGACAAAACTGGGGGGGTGGATATGGGAGGGAGGTGGGGAGGTTTGGGGTGTTGTGCTGGGATGGGAGTAAAAGACAAAAAACCCTACAAGAACAACAATTAAAATAAAAATATAAAAATAAAAGAGATTAAGGAGGAAATAAAAAAGTTTCTGGAAACCAATGAAAATGGAATCACAACAACCCCAAAAATTATGGGACACAGAAATCACAGTCCTGAAAGGAAGCTCATACCAATGCCAGCATACCTAAAAAAGATATAAACATTTCAAATAAACAGCCTAACCCTACACCTACAGAAACTGGAGGAACAACAAAGACAGCACAAAGCATGTAGAAGGAAGGTAATGACCAAGATCAGAGCAGAATTAAATGACATAGAGACAAAAAGCACAATTCTAAGGATCAGTAAATCCAGGAGGTGCTTCTTTGAAAAGATAAACAAAGTTGACAAGTCTTTAAGCAGACTCATTAAGAAGCAAAGAGAAAGGATCCCAATAAACATAAAGAGAAATGAAAGACAAGAGATTAAAACTGAAACCACAGAGATACAAAGGATTGTAAGAAATTACTATTAGTAACTCTACACAAAGAAATTTGAAAGAAGAAATTACCTGAGAAACTACACAAAGAAATTTAAAATTAGGTGAAAGGGACAAATTTCTAGAAAACATATAATCATCCAGAACTGAATGAAGAAGCAGAAAGCCTGAACAGACCAATGGCACCTGAAAAAATTCATGCAATAATAAAAAATCTCCTGACTCACAAAAGCCCTTGAGTGGATGGTTCCACAGGAGAATTTTACAAGGAATTTAAGTATGACCCAACCTCTGTCCTTCACAGATTATTCCAAAATATCCTAGAAGATGGAAGACCCCCAAATTCTTTTATGAATCCAGCATCATGGTAATCCGAAAACCAAATAAAGACATAGCAAAGAAATACAACTTCAGGCCAATATCACTTATGAACATAGATGATAAAATACTCAACAAAATATTGGCAAACCACATTCAACAATGTGTTGAAAAAATCATACACTATGATCAAGTTGGATTCATCCCAGGGATGCAAGGATGGTACAATATTCTCAAATCAATAAACATAATATATCACATAAACAAAAGGAAACACAAAAATCACATGATCACAGCAATAGATGTGGAAAAAGCATTTGATAAAGTACAGCACCCATTTATGATAATGGCACTTAGCAAAGTAGGAGTAAAGAGAGCTTTCCGCAACATAATAAAGGCCATATACAAGAGACTTAAAGACAACCTCATACTCAGTGGGCCAAAGCTAAAGACTTTCCCACTAAGATCAGGAACAAGACAAGGTTGTCCACTTTCACCACTTCTATTCAACAGAGTATTGGAGGTCCTACCCACAGCAATCAGTCAAGAAAGAGAAAAAAAAGGCATCCAAATTGGAAAAGAGGAAACAAAACTGTGATTCTTTGCACATGACATGACAGTATACATAGAAAATCCTATAGGCTCCACCAAAAAACCATTTGACATAATAAGTGAATTTGCAAAACAATGGGGTACAAAGTCAATGTTCAGAAATCAAAGGCATTTTTCTACACTGAAATTGAAGTATCAGAAACAGAAATCAGGAAGTAAATTCCATTTGGTAGAGAAGTAAATTACTTAGAAATAAACCTAACCAAGGATGTAAAATACCTGTGCTCAGGAAATTACACACACTGAAGAAAGAAATTAAGGAAGACAAAAAAGAGTGGAAGCATGTACCATGCTCATGTATTGGGAGAATTTACATCATCAAATTATCCATACTATGCAAAGCTATGTATAAATGCAATGCAATCCCTATTAAAGTATCAATGACATATTTCACAGATATAGAACAAACATTTCAAAAATTTACATGGAACCATAAACAACCTTGAACAGCCACAACAATTTTGAGAAAGAATAACAAAGTAGGAGGGATCACAATACCTGATATCAAACTGTATTACAAGACTACTATAATCAAAACAGCCTGGTACTGGTATAAGAATAGACACATAGACCAATTGAACAGAACAGAAATCCCAAAAAATAAACCCAAGTCTCTATGGTCAAATAATATTTGACAAAGTGGGCAGTAGCATAAAATGGAGTAAACATATCCTCTTCAACATATGGTGTTGGGTGATCTGGACAATACATGGAAAAAAATAAAACTCGATCACCAACTTACACCATACACAAAAATAAATTCAAGGTGGATAAAAGACTTATATATAAATCATGACACCATAAAAGTCCTAGAGGAAAACATTGGCAGGAAAATTTGACATTCCACATAGCAATATCTTCAGCAGTATGTCCCCTAAAACAAGGGAAATAAAGGAAAGAATAAACAAATGGGACCTCATCGAATTAAAAAGCTTCTGAGGGGCTAAAGACAACAGCATTAAAAAGAAAAGAGAACCAACTATATGGGGAAACACATTTGTCAATCATACTTCTGACAAGAGTTTGATCTCCAAAACATATAAAGCATTCCCACGACTACACTCCAGGAAGACCTAATTAAAAAATGGGTAAAAGTCTTGACTAGACACTTCTTTAAGGAGTACAGACAGAAGGCCCAGATATGCATGAAAAGCTGCTCAGCATCACTAGACATCAGGGAGATGCAAATGAAAACCACAATGAGTTACCACTTCACACTGGTGAGAATGGCCATCATAAACAAATCACCAAAAACTGTTGGAGAGGACGTGGAGAAAAGGGAACTCTATTGCACTTTTGTTTGGAATGCAGACTGGTGTAGCCACTGTGGAAAACAGTATGGAATTTCCTCAAAAAACTAAAAAGGGAACTTCCTTCCAACCTGCCAATTGCACTACTTGGATTATACCCTAAGAACACTGAAACACCAGTTCAAAAGAACCTATGCCCCCCAAGTGTTTATAGTAACACAATTTACAATAGCCAAATGCTGTAAGCAACCTCAGCACCCTTCATCAAATGAATGGATGAAAAAATGGTGGTACATTTACACAATGGAATACTACACAGCAGAGAGAAAGAAGGAGCTCCAACACTTTGGAACAGCATGGATGGAATTGGAAAGCATTATGCTAAATGAAATAAGCCATACAGTGAGGGGCAAATTCCATATGATCTCACCTTTAAGTGGAATCTAATCAACAAAGGAAAAGAGCAAACAAAATATAACCAGAGACACTGAAATTAAGAAGAAGCTGACAGTAACTAGAGGGGAGGTGGGAGCTGATAACAGGGGAAGGGTTTTCAGGAACAACTATAAAGGACACGTGGACAAATCCAAGGAGGGTGGAAACAAAGGAGGAGGGAAGGTTTGGCTGGGATGTGGTGGAGTGGTGGTTGTAAGGAACTGCAATTGAGCAACAATAATATAATTAATTAAAAAATATTAATTGACCATAGAGACTTGGGTTTATTTCTGTGCTGTGTGTTCTGTTGCATTGGTCTATGTGTCTGTTCTTGTGCCAGGCTGTTTTGATTATAGTGGCCTTGTAATACAGTTTCATATCTGGCATTGTGATCTGCCCTACTTTGTTCTTCTTTCTCAAAATGGTTGTTATTCAGGGTTGTTTATGGTTCCATATAAATTTTTGAAATGTTTGTTCTATATCTGCCAAATTTGCCATTGGTACTTTAATAGGTATTGTGTTTAATGTATAAATTGCATTGGGTAGTATGGACATTGTTCACTTTTAATGCAATTGTAAAATGGATTTTTTATTGTTTTCTCCTCCTAATGTTTCATTATTGGTGTATAAAATGCGATTTATTTGTGGATTTTTATTTTGTATCCTGCTACTCTACTAAATTTATTCATCAGTTGTAGAAGCTTTTTGTTGTTGTTGGAAAGTTTAAGGTTTTCTGTATAATGTATTTCATCATCTGCAAATAATGACAGTTTTACTTCTTCCCTTTTAATTTGGATGACTTTTATTTCCTTTTTTAATGAAAAATTTATTTTCATTTTTTAATTATTTTAGCCTTTAATTTTTTTATTGCTGTTTGAGTACAGTTATCTCCATTTCCCTGCCACCACTTTCCCCTTCCCCACTCACCCCTGCCTTTCACCCTCCATCCTTTCCCCTTTTGACTTGTCAATGGGACCTTTATACACGTTCCTTGGTGACTATTTTCCTTCTTTCCCCCATTATCTTTCTCCCCACTCCCCTCTGGTTACTGTCAGTTTGTTCTTTTTGACTGATGGCTATTGTCAGGACTTACAGTACTATGATTCTATCTTACATTGGTGAAAGTGGTTGTTTCTGTCTTGTTCATAATCCTAGGAAATACAGTTTTTACTCCTCCCCATGAGTATGATGTTTTCTACAAGTTTGTCTTCTACAGCTGTTATTATATTGGAATATATCCCCTGCTGTCATTCTTTGCTGAGAGTTTTTATCATAAAAAGGTGCTGGATTTTGTCAAAGTTTTTCTGCATCTATTGATATGATTATATGATTTTTATCCTTTATTTTGTTTATATAGTTTATCACATTAATTGATGTGCAAATATTAAAGTAAATTTATATCCTAGGAGTAAATGCCATTTGTTCATGCTGTATAATATTTTCACTGTATAACTGGATTTGGTTTGCTAACTTTTTTGTTAAGTATTTTTGCACCTATGTTCATCAGGGGTATTGGACTATCATTTTCTTTCTATGTAATGACTTTATCTGTTTTTCAAGTTAGAAAACCGTTGGCCTCACAAATTATGCTTGGAAATATTTCATTCTTATTTTTTTGGAATAGTTTGAGGAGGCTAAGTATCAATTCTTCTTTGAATGTTAGGAAAATTCAACTGTGAAGCTATCTAGTCAGGGCTTTTGTTTATTGAGAGGTTTTTAATTACCACCTCAATTTCATTAGTTGTAATTGGTCAGTTTTCATTTTCTTGTTTCTTCTTTTAGAAACATAAGTTTTTAAACATAAGAATGTTTTAAAAACTTATTCATTTCTTCCAGATTGCCCAATTTTTTGTATGTAGTTGTAATATTTACTTATATTTTTTGTAATTTTGTGGTATCACTTGTTATTTCTTTTCTGTCAGTTCCAATTTTATTTATGTGGGTACTCTCTTTTTTCTTTTCTTGATGAATCTGTTTAAAAGTTTATCAGTCTTGTTGATTTTTTTTCAATAAATCACTTCTTGGTTTCATTGATCTTTGTATTGTTTTTTTAGACACTATTTTGTTAATTTCTGCTCTGATTGTTATTATTTTCTTTTTTCACTCACTTCGGGCTTTGATTATTTTTATTTTTCTAGTTCCATTAGGGGTAAGTTCAGAATTATTATTTCAGAGTTTTCTTGCTTTTAAAACTATGTTTATTGATTTTAGAAAGAGATGGGGGAGGGAGGGAGGGAGAGAGAGAGCGATATCAAGGTGAGAGAGAAATGTTGATACATTGATTGGTTGCCTCCTATATGCACCCTGACCAGAGATCAAATTAAGAACCTAGGAGTGTGCCCTGATAGGGAATCAAACCCCCAACTTTTTGGTGCATCATTCATCACTCCAACCAACTGAACCCTAACAGCCAGAGTATTTTTTATTTTTATTTTTATTTTTTTTGCTTCTTGAGGTAAGCCTGTACTGCTATAAATTTTCCTGTTACAACTTTTTTTGCCTTGTTGCATAGACTTTGGGTTATTGTGTTTTTATTTTTTATTTGTTTAAAGATATCATTTACTTCTGTCTATGACCTCACTGTTAACTTATTTATTGTTCTGTATTGTAGCATGTTATTTTACTTCCATGTCTTCATGTATTTTTCAGGTATTTTCTGCTCTGTGATTCATTTCTGGATTCATGGCATTATGGTCAGAAAAAATATTTGATATAAAAATGCTTCTTAAATTTATTGAGATTGGTTTTGTGTCCTAACATGTATTATCTTAGAAAATATTGCTGTGCCCTTTAAAAGAATGTATATTCTGCTGCTTTGGGGTGAAATGCTCTTATAATATAAATTAAATCTATCTGATCTATAGTGTCATTTAAAGATGATCTTGTTGATTTTCTGTCTGGAGGATCTATCCATTTATGTCAATGGAAAATTAAAATCCCCTATGAATGTAATTCTGTCACTCTCTACTTTTATGCCAATCAAGGTTAGTCGAATATATTTAGGTGCTCCTATGTTGGGCTCATAAATGTTTGTAAAGTTTATATCTTCTTTTTGGATTGATTTTTTTTAATCACTATGTATTGTACCTATTTGTTTCTTATTACAGCTTTTGTTTGAAATTTTATTTTTCTGCTATAAGTATTGCTACTCCAGCTTTAAAATTTTTTTTCATTTCCATGAAATATTTCTTCTCATTCATTTTATTTTAATCTGTATGTGTCTTTTGTTGTGAGGTGGGTCTTTTTTAGACAGCATGTTCTGATATTTTTCCATTAAGCTATACTATATCTTTTGATTATATCACTTATCCATTTACATTTAAAGTGATTTTTTCATAGATATGTATTTATTGACACTTTATAACTATTGTTGTCTTCAATACTTTTGTAATAGTGAATTTGTAAGAGTGAATAGTGAATTTTAGTAATAGATTTGGTAGTAATGAACTCCTTTAGCTTTTTCTTGTCTGGGAAGCCCCCAATTTCTTTTTCAATTTTAAATAATAGGCTTGGTGAGTAAGATAGTCTTGCTTGTTGGTTCTTCCTTTTTTGAATATTTCATGACAATTCCTTTTGTCCTGCAATCTCTCTGTTGAGAAATTAGATGACAGTCTTATGGGAGCCCCCTTGTAAGTACCAGTCTTTCTCTTACTGCTTTTAAAATTATCTTTTTGTCTTTATGTCATTTTTATTATTTTTAGTTTTTAAATTTAACTTATTTTTTATGACTATTTAGTTAGAGTCGTCCCACTTTTTTCCCTGTTGCTCACTGCTGCCTGGTCAACCCCACTTCCACAGTCAACTCCTCCCCCATTATCCATGCCTATGAGTTCTCTATTCATGCTCCTTGACTTGCCCCATCCCCTTATTTCAACTCTTATACCCTTCCCCCTCCTCTCTGGTCACTGTCAGTATCTTCTTTATTTCCATGTCTTTGGTTATACTTTGCTCATTTGTTTGTTTTGTTGATTAGGTTCCACTTATAGGTGAGATCATATGTTATTTGTATTTCACTACCTGGCTTATTTCACATAGCACAATATTCTCTAGTTTCATCCTTGCTGTTGTAAAGGGTAGCAGTTTCTTTTTTCTTTCTGCTGCATAGTATTCCATTGTGTAAATGTACCACAATATTTTAATCTACTCATTTGCTGATGAGCACTTAAGCTGTTTTCAGCATTTGGCTATGGTAAGTAATACTGCTATGGATATTGGAGTGCATAGGTTCTTTTAAATTGGTGATTCACAATTCCTTTTTTCCGTCTCTTTTTATTCATTAACATTTTGAAATATGTTCTTTATTTTTTCTTTTTATAATCATTTTGTTATTGTTGTTCAAATACAGTTTTCTCCATTTTCCTACCACTACTTTCCCCTGTTCCACCCACCACCCCCTCACACCCTCAATTCTATCCCACTTTGGCTTTGTCCATGGGTCCTTTATACGTGTTCCTTGGCAAACCTCTCCCTTTGTCCTGCCCTTATCTCACTCCCTACTCCCTGTTGGTTACTGTCAGTTTGTTCTTTATTTCAAAGTCTCTGGTTATCTTTTGCTTGCTTTTTCTTTTTTTTTTTAAATTAGGTTCCACTTATAGATGATATCATATGATACTTTTTTCACTGCCTGGCTTATTTCACTTGACATAATGCTCTCCAGATACAACCATGTTGTCATGAAGTGTATGCGCTGTTTCTGTTTTTCTAATGCAGTGTTCCATTGGGTAAATGTATCACAGTTTATTGATCTTCTCCTTTACTGATGGGCACTTAGTTTGCTTCCAGCATTTGGTTATTGTAAATTATCCTGCTATGAACATTGGGATGCATAGGTTCTTTTGTATTGGTGTTTCAGAATTATTATGGTATAATCCTAGCAGTGGGATCATTGAATCACAAGACTAAAGTTCTAAATTTCCATTTTTAGTATTTTTGAGGAAATTCCATATTCTTTTACACAGTGTTTTCACCAGTCTGCATTCCCACCAACAGTGTGCTAGGGTTCCCTTTTCTTCATAATCTCAACAGCACTTTTTCGTTGATTTGTTAATGATGGCCATTCTCACTGGTGTGAAGTAACATTTCCATATGATTTTAATTTGCATCTCTCTGATGGCTGGTGATGTTGCCATTTTTTTTCATGTATCTATTGGCCCTCTATATGTTCTCCTTGGAGAAGTATCTGTTCAAGTGTTTTGCCCATTTCTTAATTGTGTTGCTTGTCTTCTTAGGATGTGAGTCATGTGAGTTCTTTATATATTTTGGAGATCAAACCCTTGTCCGAGGTATTATTGACAAATATGTTTTCCCATATAGTTGGTTCTCTTTTCATTTTAATGCTGTTTTCACCCAGGTTTTCAAATTTCTTGACATACAGTTGTTCATAGTAATTTTTTACAATCCTTTTTATTTTTGTTTATTGGTTGCAATATCACCTCTTTCAGTTCTCATTTTATTAACTTGGGTCCTCTCTTTTATTATTATTATTATTATCATTATTATTATTATTATTTGATGATTCTGGTTAAAGGCTTGTTGATTTTTTTCTCTTTTCAAAGAATCAGCTCCTTGATTTTTTGATAATTTGAACTGTTCTTTTGGTCTCTAAGTCACTTAATTTTGCTCTGATATCATTTCCTTCCTTCTACTGACTCTGAGATTTGTTGCTGTTCTTTCAGTTTTTATAGATGTACAATTAGGTCATTTATATGAAAATTTAAAATCTTTTTTAGGTAGGTTTGTATTGCCATGAACCTCTCTTTGAGGGTGGTCTTTGCTGTATCCCATGGATTTTGGGGTTTTGTGTGTTCACTTTCATTTTTCTCCAGGAGTTTTTGATTTCTTCCTTGATCTCCATTTACCTATTCATTGTTAAAAAATTATTCAGTCTCTATGTATTTAACTGTTTTTAAGGTTTTCCCTTGAGGTTTGTTTCTAGTTTCAAGTCATTATGATCTGAGGAGGTGCTTGATATAATTTAAATTTTCTTGAATTTGTTGAGGCTTGTTTTGTGTCTTATCATGTGGTCTGATGGACCACATGCACATGGAACATCTTTGAAAATGTTCCATTTGCATTTAAAAATAATGTATAGTTTGCCTTTGTGGCACATCGTTCTGCATATATCTGTTAAGCCCATTTGATCTAGCATGTCATTCATTGCCACAATATCCTTGTGGATTCTTTGTTTGGAAGATCTATCCATTGTTGACAGGTGTTAAAATTCTCTATTATAAGTGTTGTCTACATTTTTCTTGAAGTCCTCCAAGATTTTCCTTATATATTTATAGGGTCCTATGTTGGATGCATATATGTTTACAATGTTTATAGCTTCTTTTAAAAATAAATTTTATTGATTATGCTATTACAGTTATTCCATTTTTTCTCCCCTTTCTTCCCCTCTGCCCTGTACTCTCTCTTCCACCAGCATTCCTCCACCTTAGTTCATGGAAATAGGTTGTACACACAAATTCTTTGGCTTCTCCATTTTCCATAATATTATCACCCAACCCCTTTCTATATTGTACCTATCATTTATGCCTCTTATTCTCTATACCTTTTCCCACATTCTCCCTACCCCTTCCCCACTGATAACCCTCCATGTGATTTCTATTTCTGTGATTCTGTTCCTGTTGTAGTTGTTTGCTAAATTAGTGGGGGTTTTTTAGGTTTAGTTGTTGACAACTGTCAGTTTGTTGTCATTTTACTGTTCATAGTTTCAAACTTCTTCTTTTTTCTTAGATAAGCCCCTTTAACATTTTATGTAATAAGGGCTTGGTAATGATGAACTATTTTAACTTTACCTTATCTGGGAAGCACTTGATCTGCCCTCCCTTTCTAAATGATAGCTTTGCTAGATAGAGTAATCTTGGATGGAGTTTCTTGCCTTTCATGGATTCAAATATTTCTTTCTAGCCTTTTCTTGCCTGCAGGGTTACTTTTGAGAAATCAGCTGATAGTCCTATGGAAATTCCTTTCTAGAAAACTATCTTCTTTCTTCTTGCTGCTTTTAAGATTCTCTCCTTGTCTTTAATCTTAGATAATGTAATTATGATGTGCCTTGGTGTGTGCTTCCTCAGGTCCAAATTCTTTGGGACTCTCTGGGCTTCCTTGACTTCCAGGATGTCAATTTCCTTTGCCATATTAGGGAATTTCTCCTTCATTATACTTTCAAATAAGTTTTCAATTTCCTGCTATTTCTTTTCTCCTTCTGGCACCCCTATGATTTAGATATTGGAATATTTAAAGTTGTGCTGGAGGTTCCTAAGCTTCTCCTTATTTTTTGAATTCTTGTTTCTTCATTCTGTTCTGGTTGAATGTTTATTTCCTCCTCTGGTCCAAACCATAGATTTGAGCTCTGGTTTCCTTCTCATCACTGCTGATTCCCTGTGCATTTTCCTGATAGGTTCACCAAGCCAAAAATTATGGCCCAAATGAAATAACAGATCAAAGCTTCAGAAGAAATACAACTAAGTGATGTTTGTAACTTATTGATGGATTTTTCCCTTTAAAATTATAAAATGACCTTCCTTGTCTCTCTTTATGGCCTTTGTATTGTAATCTATTTTGTCTGATATAAGTACTGTTACCCTGGCTTTTTTTCCTAATCCATTTACTTGGTATATTTTTTCCAACCCTTCATTTTCAGCTTTGTAGCTTTTTTGTTATGAGGTGGGTCTCTTGAAGACAGCATACATGTGGGTCATAATTTCTTTTCCAATCAGTTACCCTTTGTCTTTTGATTGCAGCATTTATTCAATTTACATTTAAGTCTATTATTGATAGGTACTTATTTATTGCCATCTCCCCCTTTGTATCTGTGTTCTTGCTCTCATTCTTTTCCTTCATTTTCTTAAATCAGTTCCTACAGCATGACTTGTAGTGCTGATTTGATGGAGGTGTATTATTTGAGCCTTCTTTTGTCTGGGAAACTCCTTATTTTGCTTTCCATTTTATTCAAGACCCTTGCTGGGTAGAGTAATATTGGTTGCAGGTCTTTGCCTTTCATTACCTGGAATATTTCTTGCCATTCACTTCTGACTTTTAGTGTTTCTGCTGGGAAATCAGCTGCTAACTTGATCAGAGCTCCCTTAGATATTATTTTTTCCCTTGCTGCCTTTAAAATTCTCACATTGTTTTGAAGATTTGGCATTTTAATTATCATGACGTTTGGAGTAGACCTCTTTGAATTCATCTTGATTGAGATCTCTGTGCTTCCTGAACTTGCATGGCTTTTCTTTCTCCAAGTTAGTGAATTTTTTGTCATTATTTTTTCAAACAGGTTTTCTATCCATTGCTCCTTTTCTTCTCCTTCTGGTATTCCTAGGATGTGAGTGTTTTTACATTTCATGTTGTCCTGAAGTTTTCTTATACTGTCCTGATATTTCCTGAGTCTTTTTCCATTTTGTTGCTCTGAGTATTTCTTTGTATTTTGTCTTGCAGCTCATTGATTTTATCATATGCTTCTTCCAGCCTGCTTGTAATTCCTTCTAGTGTATTTTTTATTTCAGATATTGTATTCATTTCTTCTTGGTTCTTGTTTATTGTTTGTATTTCCTTTTTAATCCTGTTGTGGTTCCCACTCAGTTCTTTGTTCTTATACCTGAGTTCCTTGAGCAACCTTATAACCATTTCTTTGAAATCTATGTCTGATAGATTTGCTTGCCTCAGTTTAATTTAGCTCCTTTTATGGGGATACTTCTATTCTTCTGATTGAGTGTTCTTTCTTTGTCTCCCCATTTTAGGCCTCTTTTTATTTGTTTCTGTGTGTCAGGATCCTCCACTTTGCATGCCTCTCTTTGTGGGTTGGACTTCTGTGGTAGGAGTTCTGTGGGACTCAGTGATGCAGTGTCTTTGATCTTGTTGTCTACATGCTCTAAGGCTACCCTTTCTTCTGTTTATGTGGACTGTCTTATTGTTCTTTGGTTTTGCTTGTTGGTCACTTCTTTGTTGGTGGATTCTTCTCTCTTGTGGGCTTACTGGTAATCACAACTCCCACCTCAACTTGTATGTTGTGGTGCAGGTGTTGGTTAATAAAGAAGTATTACCAGACAATCAAACCTATACTAGGAAAAATATCCCCCTATCACATTAGCAATATCATCCAATTTTGAGCAAATGATGATAAAAGTGAAGAGATATCAAGAATATTATAATATAGGATTAAGGGAATATGAGATGACTAAAGGGAGGGGAAAGTATTTTTGAGTGGGAAGAGGGAGAAAAATTGATAAGAGTATGGATAGAACTGAGGTGAAGAAAGGGAGAGAACAAAATTTAAAACATAAGTGAAACTCAGAAGGGTGGTGACAAAATGGGGTAAGAAAAAGGGGAAGTATACTATGAGATTTGAAGTAAAATTAAAAAGGTACTGGACCAACAGGAGTGAAATTTCAGAGAAACCACTGCAGGGTCAATAGCAATGCTAGCTAAATGAAGTTCAATAAAATTGGAAGGGGAATAAGAATGTTGCACAAAAGAGAGAAGTGAATATGAGATGTCTACAGTAAAGAAAATGATCTTGAATGGATGGGGGAGGCAAATTAATAAGAGTAAGGCATAAAGCCCAGGCTTAGAAAGGGGGAAAATTAAAATAAAATTCCTTACTCAACTGACCAGGGGCAATGGGAAAGCAAAATGGAGTACGACAGAGGAGAGGATCCTATGGAATTTAAAGTACAAACAATTAGTGGACATGTGAGTTACATTGGAAAAGTACAGCAATAACTGTGGTATTTCACCCAACTAGCCACAGTGTATTAAGGTGGAAGGGAAATAAGACTATTATAAAGGAGAGAAAGAGTGTGAGCTGACTTAAGAAAGAAGAACATTTATGTGAGGTTAAATGTAATAGGAATGGTAAGAGTAAAGAATAGGAATGTGGCCTACTGTCAGAGAAAATAAAATTTACAACAATAGTAAGAAAGGTCAGGAAGATGGCAAAATGGAGTAAGACCAGGTAAGGGTGCTGTGTGGGATATGAAATAACAATAACATAAAAATATATAATCTGAATAAAAAGAAAAAAGTTAGAGACCAAGAGTAGTGAGTTATTAGGAATATGAGAGAAGCTAAAAAAGAAAAATTAAAATGCTATATGAAAGCTACCAAAAAATAACCCCAAAACAAAGAAAACAACAAAAAGAGAAGACTAGAGAAATAAAATATCACACAAGTTCTGATAAACAGCAAGGTGAAATTCTTCTCAGCTGTTGGTGTTCACTTTCTGCTTCCTTCTGGATCAATCCCTGGTTTTCTGTCAGCTCCAGGTCCTGGGTGGATCATCCAACTTCTGGCAACATCACCTGTGCCTCCTTCCCTTGACTCAAGAGGGAACTTCTATTGTGATTGAGAGGGAGAGTTCTCTGTGTGTTCCCTTGGAGGCACTGTTAACTCTTCTGGGGAAATGTGGGGGTGTTTTTCCTGCCCCTACATCTTCCATCTTAGCCTGTCCCAATTTATTTCCAATAATGTATATTTTCTGCTTAAATAGCTGCCTGTTTCACTGGGGGAAGGGGGCAATTTGGGTAAGGTGTCAGCTCTTTCCTGCTTGGTGTAATCTGCAGCTCTGTGTGTGAGCCAAGTCTGGGTGGTTCCCCTGGGTCCCCCTTGTTGCACCCTTTATTAACTTCTTCTTTTGATTGCCTCAGTGAAATAGAGCCCCAGGACCCAGTGTACCTTGTTTCCCTGTGGGGAGTTTAAAATGGTTTTTTTTTTTTTAGTCATTAACATTACTGTTTTACTCTTGTAGGGGAAACCACCCCTGCTGGCTGATTAAGTCTTCCCAATCAGGTGTGCAGATCTTCCCCTGTTCCTGCAGGAGGATGGGGCTGGGCTCAATTTTCCCTTCAAGTGGTTCTGCAGAAGAATGGGTGGGGCTCATTCTGGCCTACAATAATCACATGTGCACAGTTTTCAGCCCACTACCACCATAGCACTCTGCGACCTATACTATCCACACTGCCCCATTGCACTGGGCTGGGACAAAGAAACCACCTTGCTTTGCACTCTTTTGATCAATCTCCAGGTGCACCAAGTGGGAGGAAATCATGCCCATAATCCTACCTCCTTTTTGGCATTTGATCCCTGTCCAGCACACCTCAGTTCCCCTTTTGAAAAATGTCTCTGTGGGTGCTGCTTCCACTTCAAGCTACTGCCCATCTTTCCACACTCTCCAACTCTCTGGGAAGAGTCTATCTCATTCACAGCCATCTTGGCTCTCCTCTTCCCCCAGGTCCAGGTGCAGCCAGAATACCTCTACTCTCTGACACTGTCCCAGCAGTGACTGCCAGCCCAGCTCATTGAGCCTCCAGCTGTGTAACTGTGTGTAGCCTGTTTTTCTCCAGTGATCTGTGAATTCAAGTTGCTCCTGGTGTGGGTCTGTGGTTTCCCCAGTGTGAGAAGGGAGGCAGCCACTAGGCTGATATTCCTGACTGGGCTTTCCTCTGATGTTCCCACAGCAACTGCAGTTTCTGGCACCATGCCCAGAGGCATTCCTTGTCTAACTATAAAACCTCCTTACTGTCTGTTTTGAAGTGTCCTCTGCACATTTTTGGCTTCCAAACTTCCTATCAGCTAAGACACTGTTGACTAGTTTGTGCTAAGTGTCCAACTGGGTGCATGAGCACTTAATTGGGCTCAGCTCCCACGTACTTTCCCACCATCTTAGGATTCTAAACTATGCTATTTTAATTATGATGTGTCTTTTTGTGGTTTTCTTTGTGTTTATTTTCTTCAGGAATCTCTGCACTTCTGAGACTTGTGTATCATATTTTCTTCACCAGGTCTGGGAAGTTTTCAGTCATTATTTCTTATTATACATTCTCTATCCTTGGCTCTCTCAATTCTTCTGCTGTTATCTTTAAGATGTGAATGTTGTCATGCTTCTTTTTGTCTTGGTGGTTTTTAAAATTATCTTCATTGGAAACTTTTTTTTGGCTGCTTTAAGTGTTTTCTGTTAACTCGTCTTCTAAATCATTGATTCAACCCTCTGGTTTATCTAATGTATTTTTTTCCTTTTATTGTATTCTTTAATTATCATATATACATATGTATAGGGACCCTGTCTATAAGAGACAGTAAGAGAGCCAATAGTCCTGAGAGATTTAGAAATAAAAAGGGGTATTCAGCTTTATAAGGCAGTCTGAGCTAAGGATGAGGTAATACATCTTGAGAGTTTCAAGGGGTCAGAGCAGGACAATTGGATCAGATATTTAGTAAATAAAAGTTTCCCATACCCTGTATGTAGATCAAAGATGTTATCTCTTATAATCCCATATTATGAGCTTGGACTTCAATTGAGGTGTTCCTTGGTTGTTAATGGAGATGTAGAAGTTTCTCTTGAGCCTGGCTTATGTTCTGAAACCAGAAATTTCTCAGGAGTGGGTAATGCTGTTGGGCTCCCAAAGTTAAACCTGTGGTGTAAGTAGACAGGTATTTAATAGGAGACATCTCTATGAAAACAAAATTAAGATAAATGTTAATGTTTAGGAAAGACTATAATCTTGGTTTCTGAGTTCTGAAGACAGGCAGTCAAGGAGATTTCTAGATGTATATCTCAAATCAACTTCAGATGAAGTTAAGACAGACAGTAATAATCTTATAAATTCTCCTGGTCTTTAGTTTAAATGTCTTTGGTGACATTTCTGGAATAGGAAAAATGTTTGTTCATAGATTACCTGTTGCATTAATTTCTCTGAAGTCTATCTCAAGTTGTCTGACTTCGCTTACATGGTCTTGGGAGGAAATATTTAGTTCTCAATGATTCCAAGTTAATAAATAGAAAAATGAAAATATTAGTTTTGAAGGTTGCAGCCAGATTAAACAAACAAAGTAGAAATATTCAGGATCCAGTCCAATTTATAGGTAGAAAACAAAAATATCTAAAGTCAATGAACTAGATATTAGAATATAGTATCTACAATGGTATATTATATTTTCTATTAACACATTTCTCTCTATAAAGTTAAACCCATATATTACAAAAGATCACCAAATTAAGACCAGTTTATTTGCTAAATATGACTAGTTTTGATATATTTGTCCTGATTACTTGTAAAAGTCCAGCAAGAACAGTGACAATCTGATGCAGACTCTGGCCACCAAGTTCTGTGTTTTGTGGCTGCGATGAACAAATTCACATGGACTACAGAAGTCCTGTGGAAAAAAGGAACGGCATGGCCACCCTCTGAGTGAGAGAGCACCTAGACCTCCGTCTGGACAGGCTTTTATTGCTTTTCTGGGTACATTACATCAAGGATGGTCCTCATTTACTATGCATAGATTCATTTTAAGTGATTACCTTTTATGGATAACAAAGGAGAGGAAGTTGCTAATTACTACAAAGAAAAGGGATATTTGCAAATGTAAAGGAAAAAGTTTTTGAACTGGTTACACTCCATCCTTGGAGGTTTAGCATAGATTTTAGGAAGTTACTTTAAAGATATATGGTAAACATTTGCTGCCTCAATTCAGGGTGAGGGAGTTTTAGCAAAAAGCAAGCTTCAAAGCACCCTAGGTACAATGCAGGCCTGATTTCCCATGGGAAAACTGATCTGTGGGCTCTGGTCCTGCATGCAGACTGACTCCCTGGCAGTGTTCTGAATCAGGGGCTGGGCTACATTCACCATGCAACTCGGATAGGTTCCTATAACTATCTACATGCGACAAGTAGTCTCTTTTAAATCTGCTTTCCTGAAATTTTTCATAGAGAATCTTCATATTGAACTTGAGATGCCTGTTGAGGGCAAAAAAAGCAAGACAAGGACTTGCCATCAGATGTTGCCTAAAATATCTATAGATTTAAGTCTCTTCCTCTCTTCTTGAGGTCCTCAAAATATCTTGAGTTTCTTGCACTTGTCAGGAAGTGACATTCTTTATTCTCCTGATAAGACTGCTGAGAACCATGTAAGCAAGTTACTAGGTCAATATTCCCAAGCATTTATATTGCCTTTCACAAGTAGATCATAATTCCTTAAATTTGGTCATATCTGAGTCTATGCATTTCTTTCTCAAATATGACATCCCAGTGAAAGCTTTGGTAACATACAACTAACTTTTATTTTTGTCTTATAAAGAGAACAGATTCCTATTGAATTTATGCAAATAACAATAGTGCTATAAAAATGAGAACACTCACTGTGAGTTTCTGAATTCTGGAGAGATTAAGTAGGGAGTAAAAGACAAATGTTTCAATTTTGCTTCAAAGGCTTAATTTACCAAATTGTTCTAAGTCATAGATAGTTTTAGAGAAAGAAAAACTAAAAAGTTAAATGAAAAGCAACATATCAAAATCATAAAAAATTTAACGATTTTCAATTTTTTTAATCATGTGTAATTAAACCTTCTCTGTTTAAATCCAGTTTTTCCATTAGTTCTGTAAAGCTTGCCTGATAATTGAGAGTGATAGGATCAGTGATAATTTTAAGAAGTTTGCAAGACTATCTGTCAAGGTTAACATAATTTGTTCAGCAAAGTGGTTGTCTTAATCACTAGAAACTGTGGAAGTTATACCCCAACTGGGAAACACTTTTTAAAATAAGTATCTCTGCCACTTTAAGGGCACCAGCTTTGTGGTGGCAGAAAATTTTAGCTCTTTTAAAAAACACAAGAAAATTTTGATAACCCAAACCAAGTGGTAGTTGAATGAATTCTAGTTTAAGTGGACTATGGTAGATAAAAAAAATGCAAAAGCAAAAACAAAAAGAAAATGAAGTTTGCCATGGAACCATGAATAACAGAGCTCTCTCTCTCTCTTCAAAATAAATTAACAACACCATCTGGAAATAGAAAATACCACACAGCACACATGAGCATACAGACTGATACAAACAGAGATCTTTTAGCCATGAGACAGGCACCATAACACAAAAGCCACTGCTTTGTAAAAGTACAGTTAAGATAAATTAAATTGATCTACTTAGATGGCTAAGCTTTTTTTTTTCCAATTACCTTCCTGAAATTTTCATTTTAAAAGATGGTCCACATAAGAGTTCTGGAGCAGGCCATGTATTTACATTTCAGTGGTACAGGGAAAGAAATGCAATTTCTTCTTAGGAAACAAATGAACAAGACTTTTTTTTTAAAGCCAATATTTGTAAGTATTTTGAGGTGACTCACGGAAGTTTGGGAATGGTAAAAAAAAAAGGAAAGACTGGTTGGCTTTGAATTTTTTTTTTTGAGCTACACCTCTGGTTTTCTAAATACCAGAGATTTGGAAAATAAGGGCAACTGTTTTTTTTTTTTAATTCTTGCTCAAGGATATGTTTATTGATTTTTGAGAGAGAAAAATGTGGGGAAGGAGAGATGTGAGAAAAAAATGTTGATCAGTTGCCCTCTGTATACACACCAACTGGGGGTAGAACTAGCAACCTAGGTATTTGTCCTGACTGGGAATTGAACCTCCATCTTCTCTGGTGTATGGTGTGATGCTCCCACCAACTGAGCCACCTGGCTAGGGAAGGAGAGCTGGTTTTAATACCTCAATTGTTGAGTGCCAAATACATAATGGTGATGGATGAATCAATTCCATCTGGTTGGAATGTTTCTTTTTCTGAGGGTACATTTATTATAAGGTTCTGATATTAATTTTTAATTTGGTCAAATTATTAATCAAAATCATTGTCTTTTCAACTATCTTATCAAGTTTTATCTGAGAAAAGTCAATATTTCTGGCAATATAGACAACCCCATGAATTCAAGAAGTTACAAAGATTTTGAGTCACTCTTAAAGATAATCAAGAGCAATGAGCAAGAGATGGCAGAAATTTTTATTTTATTCTCTCATTGGTTTCAGGTTGTAATCCATTTACAAAAACTTTTGAGAGTCTTCCCTTTAAGACATGCTTATTTTGGCTTTTAGATCAGCCTTAGATCTAAGAGTAAAAATTACCCAAAAAGGATCACTTGCAACCTCAGGTGGTTTTATTTTAAGAAGGCAACTCTCCAGTACTCCTTTTGGAGTGGAAAGGCAGTTCAAACAGAAGATATTAAATGGTTACTCAAATAAAGGAGGATAGAATAGAGAAGTAGGAGTTAGTAGTCAAGTCAGTATTGTCATCTTTTGAACTATGTACCTCTTTTAAACTTTTCATTACCCTTTTAAAATGATCTTTCAATAAAGCTACTTTGAAATTTTGAAATATTTTTGAAGAATTTGTATATTATTTAAAATAAGTATCTCATTCTGTTTGTTCAAGTTGGGAACCCTTACATTCAATTGTACTGTTAAAATGATTTTGTCTATTTGGAACATTCCTCAAAATAGCCATTGTAATTTTAGATGATAATTTCCTTGAGGGCTAGCAGCAGTTTGGTAGGACCCTCCCAGTAAATGGGTTCTAGCCCACATTTTTGTCTGACTATATTTTGGAGCCTCCAGGCTGATTTTTACCAAGCTGAATACTTAGGAAATAAAATTTTTAGGTTTTTTTTGTAAGATGTTGCCAAATATTTATTTTGTTTTTCTTAAGTTCAGGAAAATTGCACTTTCAATGTCCTAATTTTTAGGATATCTGAAAACAATTAGAAATAGGTCTGAGTGAATTTTTGTTCCAATTTATGACCTATATTATGAAATGAATCTTAGTAATTAGCTATTATAACAATATGAAGCCCCTCTAAAAATTTCTTTCTTTAATTAAGAAGGTATTTTAATTAAAAGGATCCATCATCTGTCCTTGATGGCAAGATCCATATCAATGCAAACCGAGAAGCCTTTTATGGCTTAAACAAGGAAGTAAGAAAATAGTCAAATAAAGCAAAGTTTTAGGTTGCACAGGTATTAAGAACAGCATAGCTCCATTCCCCCCAAAAAAATGTGAGATGCCTCTAGCCATAGCTGCTAATTTCTGGCAGCAGATAGGTGCTACAGAAATAGAATTTTTTTCAGTACTAACAAGCAATAAAGATTGAGATGAGAAGTGTTCCTTATGGGGTGGGTCCTTTTGTGACAAACTCACCTGAGAGTTAGCACAGCTAGATAAAGAGGACCAACATACTCTTTTTTGGTTTAACCAAGTCTTGGAACCTCAGTATATTCAACTAGCCACCAGATGCCCTTCAGTAAGTGCACCTTCCAGACAGTGGATAACAAACAAAATATTCTCACTGGCTGTAAGGCTAAGTAAGGTCTCAGAATGTATATAACAAGAAGAAAAGAGATGTATTGGATATATAGAAAAACGGAATTAACAAAACCCGTAAGTACATAAGTAGTCATACCAAATAACTAGGAGTCACTAGTACAAGAAAGTAGTTTCACAAATAATTTTCTCCTGTCAATGTAAATTCAGAATAGAGAAAAAGATTCTCACTACTTTGCATCTACTGAATTCTGTAGACAAAGATCTGGTGGTATGTTGATACAGTAAGAACTCTTAACCATCTGCCAGCCTATATAAGACAACCAAGGATCTCCTCATCCACAGCAGCCTCATGTGCTTACATGATTCTAGCCAGTAAGTTTATCCTATTCACAGTGCCAACTATGGGGGAAGAACAAACTTTACCCTCAAGGTTCTTTCAAATGGTGTAATAATCAAATAGATATGAAACAGAGTAACAAGAGAAAAATAACAAAATTTAACACTTACATATAAATGGAAACCGTAGGGACTAAAAATCAATATTTTTCTTTCACCTTCTAAATTCTTCTGGCTATTTTGATTATCAAATCAACAGAGACAAATTGATAGGAGAAAATCTAGTTCTTAGTATACACTCATGGGGAATTTACATAGGTGTGAAAATTCCATGAAGACAGTGAGGCAGCATTGGGTATGTAAGGCATTTTTGGACAAAGGGGAAAATAGGGAATGGAGTGTTAGATTTTAAATGTTAGAATGTTGTGGAAGAATAAAATACACATGGCAGGAAAATTCTTGCTAGGGTTCTATAGGGTAAGTGGAGGCAGTCTGACTTCCTCAGCCAGGTGTCTGGGTAACCTAGGGAAGCAGAGTTCCTATAGCCTTGGAGGAACCTGATAACCAGTGTTCTCATAATCTTGAGACTGGGTCCAATAAACTGTTCCCACAACATGAAGTGGGCTCGCATGCACAGAATTATGTTATGTTATGTAATGTTCTGGCAGTTTTCCGGCTTTTTTTCCCTCTACCACTTAAACAGGGATGGACTCTCTGGTGGGGGTGATGATGAGAGACAGGCAAGTGGGCAGGTGCCACAATGGGTGCCACACTGGGAAGCAAGGGCCATGACATGAGTCATGCAGATAGACACACAGCTTACAGTGTGCATGGCTTGCCCACCCATGAATAAAGGCATGCCAGACATTCCCATGGCTCTGTGAATATTACTTCATCTGGGGGAATACCATGGACCTGACCACCTTGAAGGGTTGCAACACAGGTATTTAGAAACAGTGGGACAAGGGAATCTAGCTAATGGGTACCTGCTTGAGCTCTTTTGTTTACCATATTTAATTCAAAGTAGGACAAAAGGACATCATAAACTCTCATTTGTGCGTCAGGTGTCTCTGTCTGAACTTCTTGGGCAGAAAATGGGGGAAGGGTCAAATATTTCCTCTAAGTTTTGATCCTAAATAGCTTAAAATCAATCTCAAAAGGAGAGATTTCAGATGGCAGAATTTTGGCTTCTTTCCATACCTGCATACAAGAGAGTCAGAGACTCTGCAGGCATGAGAGAATCAGAGATAGAAAGGAGGCTGTGATATACAGGACATTGTGAGCTAGGGATGAGTTAATGCACCATGGGATAATAGGATAATGGGAAGGGATGTTTGGTAAGTAGAAATTTGCCCTTTCTTACATATAGGTCAAAGAGTGTTTCTAAAATAATTCCTTATTATGGGATAGGCCTCTATTAAAGTTCTACATAAGAAGGGTCAAACTTTTCTCTTGAGCCTGAGGTTAAAGGATTTTTTAGTCAAAATAATCTGCATACCACAGAGGTACATTTTAGGGGTGACTTATTCTGAACCTTTCGCACCTGGAACCAAAATTAATTTTAGAGGTGATGCATCATCTACTAATATGCCCAAATTTTTGCTTACTTAATTCATTTGCACAGCCTATTCAATGAGCAAACAAAGAGTCTGGTCCACTCTGTGCATGTCTGTTAATCCAAAACCTGGAGCAGGCTGGGACTGTGAGCAGTTTATGAACAAGTCACAGGTCCCTGCTGCTTTGTGTTTGGTCTGGAGTGACCTGGGCTCTGCTTCAAAAGAAGAATCCCGTTTATCTTGCTTCTCTCTCTTTAAAGTAGAATACATGTTGAAGTTAATTGGAGGAAATTAGGACAGGAAATTAGGCTTGGGCTTGGGAATCTGGCAGACTGTGTCAAATTTCAGGTATTTATAGGGATGCTAAAAAAAATGCCAACAGCCCTGAGCCTAGAGATTTGGAAGACTGGGAGTCTGATAAAAACTCTATTGGGTGTGGTCATCTCCTGGCAGACCTGGGAACCGAAGCCTTGGACTACAGGTAATTTCCAGGCAGCCTGGATGAATTCTGATCCATAGGTACACATAAAATTTTCAGAGATTTTTATTTTTCAAACATTTATACTACTGATTACTTAGCTGATTTTTTTAAGTTTCTAAATATCAAAAAATAAGGCAGCAATTTTTATTTAAGCTAAAATCAAATCCTTAGGACTTTAAAGAAGAGAATTTTTAAATGTAAAAGTATTACATTATAGGAGTGTAAAAATTAAAGCAGCGTAGATAGGTAACAGATAGAAAGATTTGTCAAAGAAGATGACCTAAAAGAGCTAAATGTTGCTTTCTTACATTCCTGAAATAGTTGATAAGTTAATTAAATATATAAACTTTTTAAACATCTTTTAACCAGTTACTGTGCTACATATGAGTAACCATATATATGGTGAAGCTAAGATGACCGACCATACTCCTTGCTAAGAAGGAGCTGACCCATGTTTGTGTGGTGGCAAAAAGTGACAGGCAAGTAGTTGACGGCAGTTTAACAATGTGAGCTCTGTAACAGAGGGAGGTATGGGATGGAAGGTGAGTGGGGGACAGGCAGGACAGGTTAGACAAAGTCTTCCAGAGGAGGTAACATGAACCAAGTCAGAGGTCATTTCTAGGTAGTCAATTCTTTTATTACTATGAATAAAATATTTTATTTGTAATATTTTCTAAGATGTTATAGACATTATATATGAAATATTTTTGAGTACTTATATGTTTTCATACACTAAAATATTGTCTAACATCTTAGAACATCCAAACTCATAGAGAATTTTTATAAGAATTTATTTGAACTAAACTGATGACATATGCAGGGGAACAAGATATCAAATGCTCCTGAGAATAATAGTTTTGCAGTTTCTTTTATACATTTGAAATTAAGAAGGGAATTTAAGGAAGGTTACTTGAAGATAGGAGATAGCAAGGAGGGATTATATTTAAAAATAATGAAGATTATGTGCTCTCATGTTTTAGAAAGAGGGGTGGGAGATTGGAGCTGCTAAGGAACCACAAGAAGGCAGCAAGGTAGGATAGAAGCAAAGCAAGCAGTTTATTGAAAGCATGGTCCCTCAGAAGCAAGGGAGTTGATGCAATCAAGCTGAGGCCAGTTCCCAGCTCAGACCAGTTCCCATCCTGGTGGTTCTGGGCAGGGATCTTGAAGAAACACACCCCACCTCACACTATGGGGAAGTAGTCTTCTACTTTCTTCCTTCTCTTACTGGGTGTTTCTCCCCACCCCCTCCCCGCTCTCTAGTTCCTGGAACTTGTTCCTACTGCTTTGTACTTCCTGGAACTATCCTCTTGTCCCTGACCAATTACTTGGGTGCTGTCCTACCCTGGTCTGTTTGTTCCAATAGCCTGCCTTGCTGGCTCCAGTGCCTCTATACAAGGTCAGACCAGACTGTCAAGGGGCATTTCAAAGGTGTGTTAACCTAGATGCACAGAAATAATATACAGAGTTTGCTTAAAGATTTTTTTCACTTAATAGTTGTATTCCTGACTACCCACCATGACTTTTTAGGTAGGAATTGATTATTTATTTTAGCACCCCTTTTCATTCACAATATTTTTTTAAATATTGTATTGTTATTCTATTACAGTTGTCTCAATTTCCCCCCTTTTCCCTCCTCCACTCAGCCCATCCCCCCTCCCACAGTCAATCCCCACACTGTTGTCCATGTCCATGGGTCATTCATATATGTTACTTGACTAGTGCCTTCCCCTTCTTTCTATCCTTGCCCCTCTCCCCCTTCCCCTTTCTTCTGGTCTCTGTCAGTCTTCTCCTTGTTTCCATGCTTCTGGTTCTATTTTGCTCACTAGATTATTTTGTTCATTATGTTCTTCTTATAGGTGAGATCATAAGGTATTTGTATTTCACTGACTGGCTTATTTTACTTAGCATAACATTTTCCTGTTCCATCATAAAAGGTAAGAGTTTCTTCTTTGTTTCTTTTTGTTGCATAGTATGCCATTGTGTAGTTTTTTTGATCCACTCATTTATTGATGGGCACTTAGGCTATTTCCAGCACTTGGCTATTGTAAATAGTGCTGCTATGAACATAGGGGTACAACACATATGAATGGGTTCTCAACATCACCAATCATCAGAGAGATGCAAATTAAAACCACAATGAGATATTTATTACTTCACACCAATCAGAATGGCTATCATTAATAAAACAACAAACAACAAATGCTGGTGAGGATGTGGATAAAAGGGAACTCTAGTGCACTATTGGGAATGCAGACTGGTGCAGCTGCTGTGGAAAACAATGTGGAATTTCCTTTAAAATCTAAAAATGGAACTGCTTTTTGACCCAACAATTCTACTGCTGGGAATATACCTTAAGAATCCAGAAACACAAATTCAAAATCATTCATCCACAGTATTATAATTGTTCCAATTTTCAAATTGATCATCTTGAGCAATATATAGAGAAAACTGTTATCTGTAAGTATGGTAATTGGTGCTCTTTCCATTACAAGTCACCTTTTTTCCTTTACTAAATATCTTGCTTTAATTTGTAATTTGTCTTTGTCAGCTTTTCTTTTATGAATTTAGTCAGAAATTATAAAAATAGGCTTTGCCTTATACTTTAAACTACTTATGAAAATATTTACTATAACCCAAAAAGTAAGAACTAATTCAAAAGGAAGATTTTAATAGCTAACTAACACTGAGTGCTTACATGTGCCAAGCCTTGAGTTAAGCACTTAATATGAATTACCTTAAAAACAAAACAATACAAAACAACAAGAAAAAAGAACAGGCACTATAAAAGCAGGTATGGAGGCAGAATAGGAAAAACTTAGGGAAACCTCCACACAAGTGAAATGAGGATATAGAAGCCATGTGTCACAGGATGATAAGCTGTTAGTACCTCTCATCAGAGCCCCCACCTCCATCATAATAAATGGGGAAAAATCTATGGCATTCTCGTACTTCTGTGGTGGTAACAGAAGTCAACAACAAAACCAGGACTAGCTATAACCATATCAATTCAAGATGGAGGGAAAATTAACCAGAGATCAACTTCAAAGCTCATTATTCCACCATTATAATGAGAAAAGATTCAACAAGTAGAAGGGGATCTGAAGGGAATGAACACCATGATATTTTAGGAGCAGAACATATTACAAAAAAGACTCTCATCCCTACCAGAAGGTGGAGTCAGAATTTGGTGCCATAGAGTTCAGAAACAATGCACTTTTCGAAATACAAAATCCCAAGAATTCACTGACCACAAGAGCAGCTCACTCAAGAGTTCACTAGTGTCCACTTGAACATGTACTTTCACTTTTTTTATAGTGGTGTATACTAGCTTATTTTTCCCTACCTGAATAAAGTTTGCTTTTGGACCATAATTCAGACTTCTTGAATTTTTGTGTGTGTGAGTCAAGGGAGTCTGGTGGTCCTAAACTATGCTGTGGCAGGGCCAGCTTCTGGTATGGAACTGGTTCAATGACAATATTATTTTTCAAAATTTTAAATTAAATTATTATTGTTCACTTTTCAATTAGAGTTGACATTCAATATTGTGAAGTCTGTCCAGAAAGTATCCAACCATGTAATATGAAAAATAGAGACATTCATCGAAGAAGATATAAGATACAAAAAACATTGTATGTAGAACAATGATGTCTCAGTCCCCTTCAAAGTAGGCATCTTGGGACCTCACACAGTTTTCCCAATCACCATTAGATGCCCTTTTATATTTTTCTGAATCTCATTAATGGTCTGAAATCTCTTCCTGAACTTTCAAAGGTGATTTTAGTTTTGGGAAAAGCCAGAAGTCACAGGGTGTCAAATCTGAGCTGTAGGGGGCACTGAGTCACCTGGGTGATTTGATGTTTCACCAAAAAAAACTCTGCATGAGACATAATGCATGAGCAGGCACATTCTTGTGATGAAGATGATGATCACCAGTGGCCCATAGCTGTGACTTTCTGAATCATCTAAATAGTTTCCATGGAGGAATGTTCAAGCTTAATGCGAAATTTGATAAAGATCCACTGCTCCACTTGCTCAGTCGTTTTCTATGGGATAGCCATGTAGTACACATGCTCACTCAACATCATCTACTACCCCCACTGGCTAGTACTGTGAAGTCATCATTATTCATTCATATGCATTCTAGTCCATTCTTCTTCGCTTCCCAGTTACATAGATGTGCAAATTGTTGTTGTTATTTTAACAATGGTTGGATTTTTTCATGACAGACCTCTCACTTTATATTAGTTTCAAACATGCAGCATAGTGTTAGACATTTATATAATTTATGAAGTAGTCAGCCAATAAGTCAGTATCCATCTGACCTCATATTTAGTTATTACAATATTACTGACTATAGGAAACTATGCTGTACTATACATCACCATTAATATCCTTATAACTGGCAGTTTGTACATCTTAATCTCGTCACCCTTTTCCTGCCTCCCCAAATAACCTTCCATTTGAATAACATCAGTTATCAATTAGTTTGTTTCAGTCTTGTTTGTTTTAAAATATTATAATTATTATATTTTGTTCTTTAAATTCCTATGTAAGTGAAATCATGTGGTACTTGTCTTTCTCTGGCTTATTACACTTAGCATAATACCACCTAGGTCTATTTATGCTGTCTCACATGATAAGATTTCAATATTTTTATGGCCAATTAGTATCCCATTGTATATATGTACCACTTCTTCTGTATCCACGAATTTATTAATGGACACTTATGTTGCTTCCATATTTTGTTATTGTAAATACTCCTGCAGTGAACATAAGTATGCATATATCTTTTCAAATTGGTGTTTTGGATTTCGTTGGATAAATACCCAGAATTGAAATTCTTGGGCCATAAGGTAGTTCTATTTATAATTTGTTGAGGAACCTGCATATTGTTTTTCATAGTGGCTACACCAAACTGCAATACCATCAAGAATGCATAAAGTTTCCCCTTTTTCCACATCCTTGCCAACACTTGCTGTTTGTTGATTTTCAGTTGATGCCCATTCTGAGATCTGTGAATTGGTATCTCATTGTTCCTTTAATTGTGTTTCTCTGGTGCCTAGTGACATTGTGAATCTTTTCATATGTTTATTGGCCATCTGTATGTTCTCTTCAAAGAAATGTCTATTCAGAAATGTCTGTTTTATTTTTGCTGTTAAGTTGTGTGAGTCTTTAAATAAATTTTGGATATTAATCCTTTATCAAATGTGTCATTGGCAAACAATCAGTAAGTTGGCTTTCCATTTTGTTGGTGGGTCTTTTGCTGTAAGACATTTTTTTAAACTTTAATGTAGTCCCATTTTGTTTATTTTCTTATTTTTTGTTAGTTTCCCTTGCCTGAGGAGATATATTAAAAAAAAACATTCTAAGAACAATGTCACACAGTTCGCTGCCTATATTTTCCTCTAGGAGTTTTTTTTTTTTTTTGTCTTGAATCTTATAACTAAGCCTTTAGTCCATTTTGAATTTTTCTTGTATATGGCATAAGAATGTGGTCTAATTTCATTTCTTTGGGTGTGTCTCTCCAGTTTTCCCAACACCATTTATTAAATGGAATGCCTTGACTTTATTGTATATTCTTGCCTTCATTGTCCTAGATTAATTGATTCTATTGACATGGGTTTATTTTGGGGCTCTATGTTCTGTTCCATTGATCTACATGTTTGTTTTTGTCCCATGCTGTTTTAATTAATATAGCTGTACCATGCTATTTTGATTAATATAGCCTTGTAGTATAGTTTGATATCAGGTGGTATGATACCTCTAGTTTCTCTTTCTCATGATTGCTGTGGTTATTCAAAGGCTTTCACGGTTCCATATACATTTTAGAATTATTTGTTCTAGTTTTGTAAAAAATGCTTTGGTATTTTGGTAAGATTATATTGAGGCTATAGTTGCTTTAGTGGTATGGACATTTTGATGTTACTTTTTCTTATGCATGAGCATGTTATATAGTTCTATTTACTTGTATTTTCTTAATTTTTTTCCCAATATCTTACTTTCTTCTGAGTGCAGGTGTTTTACTTTCTTGATTAAATTTATTTCTAGTTATTTTACTTTTTTATGTAATTGTAAATAGGATCATATTTTTATTTTTCTTTCAGATAGTTTATTATTGGTGTGTAAAAATGCAGCCAATTTTTGAATATTTATTTTGTATCCTTCTATTTTACTGAATTCATTTATCAGTTGTAGTAGATTTTTTGGGGAAGTAATTAGGGTTCTTTGCATACAGTACAATGTTATCTGCGAAAAACAGTTTGGATATATTTTAATTCTTTTTGTGTGCTGGCTTTGTTTGGAATTCCAATATGTTGATTATAATAATTTTAGCTATTCACCAATAAGTATGATGTTAGCTGTGGGTTAGTTATGTGGTTTTTATTATGTTGATATATGTTTTCTCTATTCCTACTTTGCTGACAGTGATTTATCATAAATTGATGCTGGATTTTGTCAAATGCTTTTTCTTGCATCTAGTGATATAATTATATGATTTTTATCTTTCATTTTGTTCATGTGGTACAGCATACTAATTGATTTGTAAGATACATCCCAGGAATAAATCCCAATTGACCATGATGTATGATCTTTTTAACATATTGCTGACATATTTTTGCTAATATTTTGTTGAGGAATTTTCCATCGGTGTTCATCAGGGATATTCTTTTTTTTTTTTCTTTTTGTAACATCTTTGCCTGGTTTTAGAATCAGGGTAATGCTGGTCTTTTCAAATGAGCCTGGTAGCCTTTATTCCTTGAGAATTATTTGCAATAGTTTGAGAGATAGGTGTTAGCTCTTCTTTGAATATATGGTAAATTCACCTGTGACGCCAACCAGTCCAGGACTTTTGTTTGTTGGGTGTTTTTTGGTTACTGATTCCATTTTATTACTAGTTATTAGTCTGTCCAATTTCTTGTTTTCTTCTTCACTCAGTCTTGCAATATTGTATAGTTGAATAAACATACATTCATTTCTTCCAAGTTGTCCAACTTGTTGGCATACAATTTTTCATAATATTATCTTATAATTCTTTGTATTTCTGTGGTGTCAGTTGTTACTTTTCTTTTACTTCTGGTTTTATTTATTTGGGTCATCTCTGTTTTTTTCTTGATTAGTCTGGTAAAATGTTTGTTATTTTTGTTTATTTTTCAAGAATCAGCTTTTGGTTTCACTGAATTTTATATGTTTTTAGAATCCTTTTTGTTTATTTTCATTTTGATCTTTATTATTGTCTTTCTTCTACCCACTTTGAGCTTTGTTTGGTTTTCTTTTTATAGTTCCTTTAGGTGTAAGGTTAGATTGTTTATTTAAGATTTTTATTGTTCTGTAATGTTATAAATTCCCCTTCTTGGACTGAATTTGCTGTGTTTCATAAATTTTGGTCATTGCGTTTTCACTTTAATTTGTATCAAGGTATCTCTTAATTTCTTATTTAATCTCATTGTTAATCCAGTAATTATTTAGTAGTATGTTATTTACCCTACATGTGTTTGGAATTTTCATTTTTTTCTTGGAACTGATTTCTAGTTTCATACCATTGTGATGAGAGAAGATGCTTGATTTGACTTTAATATTCTTATATTTATTGAGCCTTTTGTGTGGTCTAATCTGAAAAATGTTCCATGTATGCTTGAAAATATTTATATTTTGTTGCTTTGGGGTGAAATGCTCTAAAGACATCATTTAAATCCATCTGATCTATTGTTGTTTTGAACCCTTTATCATTTTGTACTGCCCTTTTTTGCCTCTTTTATAGGCTTCATTTTAGAATCTGTTTTGTCTGACATAAGTATCGGTACCTCAGTTTTTCTTTTCCATTTTCATTTTCATTAAATATTATTTTCCATCCATTCACTTACAGTCGGTGTGTGTATTTTTATCTGATGTGTCTCTCACAGACAGCAAATGCATGGTATTATTTTCTTATTCTTTCTGTTACTCAATGTGTTTTTATCTCTTTATTTTAAATTAAATTTATTGGAGAGAAATTGGTTAATAATGATATATAGGTTTCAAGTCTAAATTTCTATGATACATGACCTGTATATTGCAATATGTGCCCACCACCCAATGTCAAATCATCTTCCATCACCATATATTTGACATCTTGCACCCTTTACTAACCCATACCCCCTTTTTTTTAGTAACCACCATACTGTCATCTGCGACTATGAGGTTTTGTTTGTTTGTTGTGTATTCATTTGTTTCTTTCAGTTTTATACTACATACATGAATGAAATCATATGGTTCTTAACTTTTTCTGTGTTTTCACTTAGCGTGATATTCTCAAGGTCCAAACATGTTGTGACAAATGGCAGTATTTCATCTTTTCCTATGGCTGTGTAGTATTCCATTGTGTATACACACATGTGACACATATATACATGTACGTAATATATAATACATAATATTAGACATATATTACATATCCCTTATCCACTCATCTAGCTAAGAACATTTTGGTTATTTCCATGTGTTAGCCACAGTGAATGATGCTATAATTAACATGGGGGCACATATATCTTTACAAATAAATGTTTTCAAATTTTTTAGGTAGACACCTAGAAGAAAGTTTATTGGGTTGTATGATAACTCTATTCTTAATTTTTTAAAAAGAACCTCCATACTGTTTTTCATAGTGGCTATACCAGTTTACATTTCTACCAACAGTGAATGAGGGTTTCTTTTTTCCACAACCTTTCCAACACTTAGTATCACTTGCCTAGTTGGTAATAATCATTCTAACAAATGTGAGGTGTTATTTCTGTAGTTTTGGTGTTTTGGTTACATTTCCCTTACAGCTAGTAAAGTGAAGGATCTTTTTTTTTTTTTTTGTGTGTGTGTGTGTGTGTGTGTGTGTGTGTATCTGTTCTCCATTTGTATGTCTTCTTGAGAGAAATGTTGGTTCAGATTCCCTGCCCATTTTTAATTGGATTGTTTGTTTATTTAGTGTTGAGTTATATAATTTTAAGTATATTTTGATATCACTCCCTTGTTGGATCTGTCATTTACAACTTATATCACGTATTCAGTTGGTTGCCTTTGTGTTTTATTGTCATGTTTTTTGTTTTGTTTCATTTTATTTTGTTATGTTTTGCTGTGCAGAAGCTTTTTAGTTTGGTATAGTCCCATTCATTTAATTTGCCTTTACTTTCCTTGCCTTTGGGGCCAAATTCATAAAAATATCCCCTAAGACCAAGGTCCATAAGTTTAGTACCTATGTTTTCTTTCATGTAATTTATTGTTTTGGGTCTTATGTATAAGTCTTTGATCCATTTTGAGTCAGTTTTTGTGTTTTTATTATAATGCAGATTAAAATGTTTAACCCACTTGTGTCTGCATGGAGGGCTCAACAAAATAAAAATGGTGGCTCTCACCTAGGAGCCACAGTATTCGGGTTCTCTAATGTCTTTTGTGGCCTTTGAACTGTTGTCCTTTTCTGATTCTTAGGGTGAGTGTGAGTGGGTGATTTTCTGCACAAGCCCTTTAAAAAAATTGTCTGGGTTTCTGGCAGCTCTTCAATTAACTTGGGGGAGTCTACTTATTTTCACAGCCAGCTGTTGTGAGGATTCTTCTTCTCAGCACTGGTGCTTTTGGCTGGTGTGGGTCTGAGACCCATTGCTACTAAGGACATATCTCTGCAGCTGAGAAATGTCCTGATTTTCCATTGCTGCATATTGATGTGGGACCAGCCCTTTTTGCATTTCTGTCTCTCTTATCTGTCTCCATGTGGCTTTTTTTTAATGTCCCTAGTTACAGGAGTTCTGTTTAGCTAGTCTTCAGGTGGTTGTCCAGTCTGATTATTCTCTAATTTAGTTGCAATTTTTATGTGTCCTGACAGAACTCATATACAGTATTCACCTACTCTGTCATCTTGACCAGAAAATTCTTAATACAGGTATTATTAATAATGAGTAAAGTGAGGCATGAAGTATTAAACAGTTTTGAATGTGTAGTCAGTTTCTTATCTGTGCCGATGTACAGTCTGTCCTCTTCACAGGATGCATCCTCCCTGGTCTCTTCAGGGAGAATGCCAGGCCCATTGGGTCATTAACAAAATGGTTTATTTTGTATGAAATCACAGACATTTTATGATAATTGGACAAATTTCCCACCAGTCACTATTATCATGATGCCATGTTGTTCTAACTCCTATTGATTAAAAAAAAAATAGTTTGTGACCTGTAAATGTTCAAAAGGGGTGGGGGCTCAGGAAAACAATTGTCCATCACATCACCTCTTTGGCCTTTGGCAGTAATCCACAGGGCAAGGCTGGCTTTTAATGGGTGCTGAGATATGCAAGTGCTTGAAAGTATCATCTGCAGTTCAGAAGAAACATATAGCTTGGTGATGGCTGCCTGATGCCAACAAAGGTGAGGCCAATGGAAGTGAGGTGGAGGGAGTGCCAGTGCTGTGAAGGGTGACTGGCCTGCAGCAACTGCTCAGGTGTGGACTTGGGGTAGATTCCCCTGGGCAATGTATTACTAAGAGGAGAAGGAAAGTAAAAGTCTGGGTGTGTGTGCAGGGCTCCTATGGTAGGGGAGGCTGGCCTGGAAGATGTGTCTGCACCTTTGATAGGGAATGTCCTCCCTCTGACCATCCAGCCCTGGAGTGGTTTGAGAATGCATTGTGCTTAGGGAAAACCCACCTTCCCTGTTTCTCTATGAGACTATGACCCCCAGGAAGCAGGATGCTCTTTGGCTGGCTGGCCCTTTTTAAGGCCAGCCTATGACAAGGTGGTTTAGAGAAATAGCACCAGGTATCATTCTTACTGGGGCTGCCCCAGAAGATTCTGCCCCCAAGATTCCAAGTTCCCTTAGTCTCCTCTTGTGGGATTACCTGCTCTGGCCTCACAAGGCCCCTTTCTGCAAAGTTAAGTACTTTCCAAACGGCCAAGCTGAGGTGCTAGCTACTTCCTATCAGGGGAGTTTAGGAAGCCTTCACTTTCTGTTCTGGCTAGCTTTAAACACTCCAAATCACATGTACCCATGAGGGGCCATCTCCCAGGAAAGGGGGCAGGATTTATTGTAAAAACATGGCCCATGTTGCTCCTGAAATGAATGGAAGTTTTGAAAAAAAGTTCAGGTTTTTACCGGCCTATCACCTTTTGAAATCTGATTAATGTGTCCAAAAGCAGAGGATATACTTATTAGGCCTTTTCAAATACTTCAGGTTTTCCTAGCCCATCAGTGAGCACCAAAATTAACTCTGAAGTTCTTTTTTTTTTTCCATTATGTGTCTCTGAGTTGGCAGATCCTAAAAAGTCAGCTAGCAGTGCTTCTCATTAGACAACTTTGTCTTGAGCCACCATTTAAAACTATCTCCAAGGTTATTATGTTCAACATCTACTTAAAGATCATTTCTGTGCTGCATCAAATTTCTTCTGCTCCCTTAGGCTGCACTTTAAGGCAGGCTTCAGAGTTTTACTTTACTGCTTATAGTTTTGCACTGACAGCTAAAAGGCAAGAGAAATTGCTACTTCTTCACAGCTTTTGCCACCAAGTCATTTGCCAGACAGAACTAACTGGAACATTCTGAAACCAAGGAAACAAGTTTAATATGGCACAAGAGAAAGAGTTTAGAATTTGGAGTTATTTTCCTGCTGATAGCTTTTGATTTGTCACTTTGGAATATGAGGAGTTGTTATCAGTGTCATATGTATGGCCTACTGTAATAACAATTTATTCACCATGTGATGTGGACTCTGGCCAGCAGTGTCCATGATGTTGTGGATGAGATGAGACAAATTCACACAGACTACCGAAGTCCTGTGGAGAAAAAGGATGGCACAGACACTCTCTCAAGGAGAGAGAGCCTCGATCCTTACCTTGACAGACTTTTATTGGCTTTTTAATAGCATACATCAAAGAAGGTTCTCATTCATTATGCTTAGGTTTGCTTTATATAATTACTTTTTACATATTGCAAAGAAAAGGATGTTACTGATTACTTCCTAAAGATTAACAAGGAAAAAATGTTGCAAATGCAAGGGAACAATAAGAGCTATTGGTCTGGTTACACTTCAAACCTTGGGAGAATTAGCACAGACTTCAGGAAGTTACTTTACAGATATGCAGTAAGCATTTGCTGCTTCAACTCAGAGTGAGGGAGTTTTAGCAAGAGCGAAGTCTCAAAGCAGCCTAGGTATAATACAATCCTGGTCTCCCACGGGAGAACTGATCTGTCGATTTGGCATCCTGTGTGCTGCCACATGCCTATGAGCCTTCTGATAGGGCTGGGCTACATTTCCCATTTCCAGGTAGATCGTTTCCCTACAATCATGCATCTGGGATGGTTACATATTCTTGGCTGGGGTGACTGGGTAACTGAGCTCTGCTCTCCATATATGTCAGTCTACAGCAGGCTACAGCTTCCTGAGGCCCAATCTTAGAATCGAAACACTTTCAAGTCTGAAGAATTTTTTTGGTGACAGAAAGTCTCAAGGTCAGCCCATTTTTAAGGGCCTGGGAAAGAAACTTCAAGAAACTATGAAGTTACAAGACAAAACAGATGGTTAGAGAAGGAGTTGAAGTATTGATACTACCAGTACAAGCTACCACAATTTTATGTATGCCTGTCCCTGCACCCCCAGTTTTTTAATTGTGTGTTATTTACCATCCTGTTTGCTGATTCCTAAGATAGCAACTTGCCTGTAGTCAGTGCTAAGTAGGTAACCTTGTATTAATTGAGCACAGCTATACTCAAAACTGGTTCTGATACTACAATGGCACTTTAAGCTTTTCTTTATAACAAACATATTAGTATTAGACATGCTTCATCATCCTCTACCCAAATCTACTTCTAAGCATTACTTTGTGATGTGTCTGAATTCTTTTTATTTATCTACTTGGTGTCCAATAGGGCTTTTCATATACTCTGTAATTTTGAGAAAGTATTTAAAATTTTCCTCTTTGATTAATTCTTCTTGACCATGCTCTCTGTTTTCTCTTTCTGGGTTGCTTGTTAGGTACATGTCAGACTCCTCTCATGTACTTATCATTGTATTATCTCTTTTTTCTCTTCTGTCTGAAGCTAGGAGTAGTTTGATGACTACTATTATTTGTTATTGCTATTTTCTCCTATGTCTAATAATTTATTTAACAAAGTACATCACATTACTGGCTGCATTTTAGAATCACCTGGAAGATTAAAACATATCAGTGCTTGTCCTACCTCAGAGTTTCTGCTTTAATCGGTGCGAGTCAGGGAATAGACACCAATATATTTTAAAGCTTGAAAGTGATTATGATGTATAACCAGAGTTAAGAACCATAGATGAAAACATTTTGGGGGGAATTATTTTTTAACAGTGACCATATCTTTCATGTTCAGTATTTCTACTATTTTTAATCCACTTGATCTTATTTCATAACCACTATTTTTCTTTTACAAATATAATTTCTTCCTTTGACATTCATAATTTGGGTAGTTTTTAAGTTTTTATATATTCATAACTTCTAAAATGTAAATTCTCCTATTGGTGGCATCTGGTGACTGTTTGTCATAGTAGTGAACTTCCTCACCAGCTTTGTAATTTTTGACTGTAAGTTCCTTTTACATCCCATGCCTTAAAATATGAGAATATCCTAAAGGTCTGTTTTTATACTTGTCTGAGCCTGGTCCTGTGGCTTTGATTAGCTACAAGTCAATTTCTATATAAGTATATCTTTTCAGGGTTTATATTACACATACAGCTCAAGTTCAGGGACCATATCTAGTCACACATGGTCTTAGTGTTCAGAATTCACATACATTAATATTCATTACCTAGGGCAGGAGGCTAATTTCCAGTCTAGAGGATAAGGATATCTAAGTTTTTATTTGTGGACTTGCAATATATGCCTAGATTCTAGTTCTTATGGGCATCCCAGTTCTGGTTCTTTGTCTGGTAGCTCTAATGGACATCTTTAGGCCCCATTCCTGGGCATAGATTTGGCCACATATCCTCTTCTACTATGCATGACTATGGACTTTTTCTTTTTTTCTCATGTGGGGATTTTCTTTTCTTGCTCTTAAGCTAGTATGTGTATTTTTAATAAAATTTTTGTATTATTATAGTTTCAGATTTAGAGATAATTGCAAAGTTAGGACAGAGTTCCTACATACCCTACTCTCCTTCTCCCATTGTTAACAATTTATATTAGTGTTGTACATTTGTTATTATTAACTAATATTGACACATTGTTAAATAGCTATAATTCATATTTTATTCAGATTTCCTTAATTTTTACCCATGTCCTTTCTTGTTCCAGAATCCCATCCATAACACCACGTTACATTTAATGATCATCTTAGACTCCTCTTGGTTGTGACAGTTTCCCATACATTTCTTATTTTTTATGACCATGAGATTTTGGAAGTGTACTGGTCAGATACTTCTATAGAATGCCTTTAGTTGGAGTTTGTTTGGGGTTTTCCTCATAACTAATGAGGTTATGGTTAATTGGAAGTAAGATCACAGAGATAGAGGTGGCGTATTTTTCACATCACATCAAAGGTACATTCTGTCAATATGACATATCACTATTGTTATTAATCTTGATTTCTTAGTGTAGGTAGTGTTTATCAAGTTTACCCACTGTAAAATTACTCTCCTTTTCCCCTTTTGGAAATGAAGTCACTATTGCAGTGGACAGGTAGGAAGTGTGGTGTTATGCTTCATCTCACTGAGAGAGGGACATCTGAATAAATTATTTGGAATCCTGCACAGAAAACTTGGTCTGTTCTTTCCTATTTATTTATTTATTTATGGTCTCATGAATATTTTATACTTTGGATTATACTCCAATACTATGTTAATAATTTTGTTATTCCAAGTGCTATAGATTTGGCACTTGGAAGCTCTTTCAGTTGGCTCTTGTCTTTCATTGAATATAACCCTATTATTGTGCTTTGTTTTTCTTTTTTTTTTTCCTTTACAGAGAATTTACTGCTCTCTGGTACCAAAAGATGCCCCAGATTTATGTCATAAATTTTCTGTCTGAGGTGTAGAATCAGCTATTTTCCCAAAGATTCCTGGTTTATTTTATTAGAAAACAATTCAGAAAGCAAGATCTGGGGTGCTCAATGTGCTTGTTGTTACTGGGGTTTGTTGCTTCTAGGCCCTCCCACTAACAGGAAAGAAAATGAATGTGTATGTACTAATACATGTATATATACATGTCTATAATTATTTTTATATGTATCCTTTTTTCTTTTTTTTATTTTAATTGTTGTTCTTGTACAGTTTTCTGTGTTTTATTCCCATCCCAGCCAACCACCCCAGCCCTCCCCACTTCCCTCCCATTTACACCCCCTAGTTTTTGTCCATGTGTGTTTTTTTTTGCCAATCTAAACCCTGCCCCTTTTCCCCTGAAATTCCCTCCCCTCTTCTCTCTGGTGACTGTTACCCTGTTCTCAATTTCAGTGTCTTTGGTGATATTATGCTTATTTGTTTGTTCTGTTGATTAAGTTCCTGTTAAAGGTGAGATCATATGGTATTTGTCTTTCACTTCCTGGCTTATTTCGCTTAGCACAATGCTCCCCAGTTCCATCCATACTGTCATGAATGGTAGGAGCTCCTTCTTTCTTTCTGCTGCATAGAATTCCATTGTGTAAATGCTCCATAGTTTCTTGATCCATTCATTTACTGATGGGCACCTAGGATGTTTCCAGCACTTGGTTATTGTAAATTGTGCTGCTATGAACATTGGTGTGCATAGGTTCTTTTGGATTGGTGTTTCCAGGTTCTTAGGATATAATCCTAGCAGTGGAATTGCTGGGTCAAAAGGTAGATCCATTTTTAGTTTTCTTAGAAAATTCCATACTGCTTTCCATAGTGGTTGTACCAGTCTGCAATCACACCAACAGTGCACCAGGGTTCCCTTTCCTCTACAACCTCTGCAACACTTGTTATTTGTTGCTTTGTTTATGATGGCCATTCTGACTGGTGTGAAATGGTATCCCATTGTGGTTTTAATTTTCATCTCTCTGATAGCTAGCAACATTGAGCATCTTTTCATGTGTCTCTGAATCCTCTGTAGGTCCTCCTTGGAGAAGTGTCTGTTCAAATCCTTTGCTCATTTTTTTAATTAGGTTTCTTGTCTTCTTAGAGTGGAGTTGTGTAAGTTTTTTATATATTTTGGAGATTAAACCCTTGTCTGAGGTATCATTGGCAAATATGTTTTCCCATACAGTTGGTTCTCTTTTTATTTTAATACCATTTTCTTTAGCCATGCAGAAGCTTTTCATTTTGATGAGATCCCATTTGTTTATTCTTTCCTTTATGTCCCTTGCTTTAAGGGACATATCACTAAAAATGTTGCTACATGAAATATCTGAGATTTTCCTGGCTATGTTCTCCTCTAGGACTTTAATGGTGTCACAACTTATATTTAAATCTTTTATCCACCTTGAATTTATTTTTGTGTATGGTGTAAGTTGGTGGTCAAGTTTCATATTTTTGAACAAAGCTGTCCAGTTCTCCCAACACCACTTATTGCAGAGGCAATTTTTACTCCATTTTATGTTGCTGTCCCCTTTGTTGAATATTAATTGACCATAGAGACTTGTGTTTATTTCTGGGCTCTCTGTTCTCTTCCACTGGTCCCTGTGACTGTTTTTATGCCATTACCAGGCTGTTTTGATTACAATGGCCTTGTAATACAGTCTGGTGTCAGGTATTGTGATTCCTCCTACTCTGCTCTTCATTCTCAAAATTGCTGCAGCTATTCGAGGTCGTTTATGGCTCCATATAAATTTTTGAAGTGTTTGTTCTATGTCTGTGAAATATGCCATTGGTACTTTAATAGGTATTGCATTGAATCTGTAAATTGCTTTGGGTAGTATGGACATTTTGATGATGTTAGTTCTTCTGATTAATGAACACGGTATATGTTTCCATTTGTTTCTGTCTTCCTTGATTTCTTTTCAGTATTGTATAGTTTTCTGCATACACGTCTTTTACCTTCTTCGTTAGGTTTATTCCTAGGTATTTTATTTTTCTTTTCGCTATATTGAATGGGACATTTTCTTGATTTCTGCTTCTGCTGTTTCATTGTTGGTATACAAAAAAGTCTTTGATTTCTGGATATTGACTTTGTATCTGGCTGTTTGGCCCAAATTCACTTATTAGGTTGAGCAGTTTTTGGGCCAAGTCTATAGGATTTTTTATGTACGCTGTCCTGTCATCTACAAACAAAGATAGTTTTGTTTCCTCCTTTCCAATTTGAATGCCTTTTATTTCCTTTTCTTGTCTAATCCCTGTGGTTAAGACTTCCAATACTATATTGAATGATAGTGGTGAAAGTGGACAACCTTGTCTTGTCCTGATCTTAGTGGAAAAGATTGTAGTTTTTGCCCATTGAGTATGATGTTGGCTGTAAGTCTCTCATATATGGCCTTTATTATGTGGAGGAATGCTCCCTCAATTCCCACTTTGCTGAGTGTTTTTATGATAAATAGGTGCTGAACCTTATCAAATGCTTTTTCTGCATCTATTGATATGATCATGTCATTTTTGTCATTGCTTTTGTTTATGTGATGTACTACATTTACTGATTTGCGAATATTGAACCATCCTTGCATCCCTGGGATGCATCCCCCTAGGTCATGGTGTGTGATTTTTTAATGTATTGTTGGATGTGGTTTGCCAGTATTTTGTTGAGGATTTTAGCATCTATGTTCATCAGCGATATTGCCTGAAGTTTTCTTTCTTTGTTGTGTCTTTATCTGGTTTTGGGGATAGGATGATGCTGGCTTCATAAAAAGATTGTGAAAGACTCACATCATTTTGGATTTTTGGGAATAGTCTGTGAAGGGCAGGGGTTAGCTCTTCCTTAAATGCTTTGTAGAATTCTCCTGTGAAACCATCTGGTCCAGGGCTTTTGTATGTTGAGAGTTTTTTTATTATTGCTTCAATTTCATCTGCTGTTATTGGTCTGTTCAGGCTTTCTGCTTCTTCTTCATTGAGTTTTGGAAGATTATATTTTTCTAGAAACTTGTCAATTTCACCTAGGTTTTCAAATTTCTTGGCATATAGTTCTTCATTGTAATTTCTTACAATCCTTTGTATTTCTGTGGTGTCAGTTGTAATCTCTCCTCTTTCATTTCTGACTGTGTTTATTTGGGTCCTCTCTTTTTTTTCTTGATGAGTGTGTTTATGGGCTTGCTGATTTTATCTTTTCAAAGAAGGAGTTCCTGCATTCTTTGATACTTAGAATTGTGCTTTTAGTCTCTATGGCATTTAATTCTGCTCTGTCATGATTATTTTCTTTCTACTTGCTCTGGACTGTCTTTGATGTGGTTCCTCAAGTTCTTGTAGGGGTAGGGTTAAATTGTTTGCTTGAAATGTTTCTATCTTTTTTAGGTAGGCCTGTATTGCTATGAACTTCCCTTGGAGGGCTGCCTTTGCGGTGTTCAATAAGTTTTGGGTTGTTGTGAGCTCATTTTCATTTGTTTCGAGAAACTTTTTGATTTCCTCCCTAATTTCATTCTTGACCCATTCATTGTTTAATAGCATGCTATTCAATCTGCATGATTTTTAGTGTTTTTGGGTTTTTCCCCTTGGGGTTTGTTTCTATTTTCAGTTTCTTGTGGTGGGAGAAAATGTTTGGTATGATTTCAATTTTCTTGAATTTATTGAGGCTTGTTTTGTTTTCTAACATGTGGTCTATCTTTGAAAATGTTCCATGTGCATTTGAAAAGAATGTGTATTTAGTTTCTTTGGGGTGAAGGTCTCTCTATATATCAGTTAGATACATTTCATCTAGAGTGTTGTTCAATGCCACAATATGTTTGTTGATATATTGTTTGGAAGATTTGTCCATTTTTGACAGTGGGGTGTTAAAATCCCCTACTATAATTATTTTACTGTCAATACCTTTCTTGAAGTTCCCTCAGATTTTCTTTATCTGTGTAGGTGCTCCTATGTTGGGAGCATATATATCTACAATGTTTATGTCTTCTTGGTGGATTCTTCCCTTGTGTGTTGTGAAGTGACCTTCTGGGTCTCTCTTCATGGCTCTTCTTTTGAAGTCTATTTTGTGTGATATGAGTATTGCTACTGCTGCTTTTTTTCCCTGCTCATTTGCTTGGAAAATTTGTTTCCAGCCCTTAACTTCGAGTCTGTGTAAGTCTTTTCTCCTGAGGTGGATCTCCTGTAGGCAGCATATGTGTGGGTCATGCTTTCTTATCCATTCAGGCATTCTATGCCTTTTGATTGGGCCTTAATCCATTTATGTTTAAGGTTATTATTGATAGGTACTTATTCATTGCCGTTTTCATACTTGTGTTCCTCTGTTTCTCTCTGTCTCTCCCTTTTCCTTCCTTTCCTGTCCTTTTTTTAAATCAATGTGTAGTTGCCTCTCGTGCATCCCCTGCTGGGAACTGGCCTGCAACCCAGGCATGTGCACTGACTGGGAATCAATCCATGATCCCTTGTTTCGCAGGCCCACGCTCAATCCACTGAACTGCAGCAGCCAGGTCTTTGCCTTCCTTTCCTTAAAACAGTCCCTTAGTATCTATTGCAAAACTGGTTTGGTAGAGGTGTATTCTTTTAGACTTCTTTTGTCTAGGAAGCTCCTTATTTGGCCTGCTATCTTGATTGAGAGCCTTGCTGGGTAAAGTAGTCTTGGTTGCAGGCCTCTGGTTCTCATTGCTTGGAATATTTCTTGCCATTCTCTTCTGGCTTGGAGTGTTTCCATTTTGAAGTCAGCTGCTAAATTTATCGGGGTACCTTTGTATATTATTTCCCTTTTTCTCCCCCGCTGCTTTTAAGATTCTCTGTTTGCCTTGGAATTTTGCCATTTTAATTATGGTGTGCCTTGATGTGGGCCTCTTTTGGTTCCTCCTGATTGAGACTCTCTGTGTGTCCTGGATTTGTGTGCGTTTTTCTCTCATCAAATTAAGGAAGTTTTCCATCATGACTTTTTCAAATAGGTTTTCTATCCCTTGCTCTTCTTCTCCTTCTGATATCCCTATTATATGGATATTATTACATTTCACATTCTCTTGCATTTCACTTAATCCCTCTTCATTCTTTCTGAGCTTCTTTTCCTTTTCTTGCTCTTTCTGGGTGTTTTTTTATACTTTGTCTTCTAACTCTCTGATCAGATCTTCTGCTTCATTGATTCTGCTTTTCATTCATTCCATTGTATTCTTAAGTTCAGAAATTATATTCTTCATTTCCTCTTGGCCCTTGTTGATAGTTTCTATTTCCTTTTTCATGTTGATATAGTTTGCAGTGAGTTCATGGTAGCTTCCCTGTAGTTTCTGGTAGCTCATTGAGAGCTCATGGAACTCCCTGACAACGATTGCTTTGATCTCAAAATCTGATAGTTGAGTTGCCTCCATTTTATTTAGCATTCTTTCTGGGGCTTCCTCCTCTCTTTTCATTTGAGGATTGTTTCTTTGGCTTCCCCTTGTTTGTGAGACTCTTCTTGTTAGCCTCAGTTTCTTAAATTAATCTGTTCTGGCTCCCTGGGTTTATGGTGTGAGCTTCTGTGGTAGAATACCTGTGAGATTCAGTGGTGCAGTCTCCTTCAGGTATCCTAGTTTATCATAGCTTCTGCTGTCTCAACTGTTGGGATGTCCCTTGTTTGGGACCAACTCTGGTTTTTTTCACAGTTCCACGTTTTTTTTTTTTTTTTTTTTTTTTTTTTTTTTTTTTTTTTTTTTTTTGTCTCACTTGTGGGTATTTAAAAAGACAAAAGAGGAAGAAAAAATGAAAAAAGAAGGAAAAAGAAGAAGGAAGAAAAAATAATATTGGAAAGAAAGGAAGAAGGAATAAAATAAGAAAGAGGTAAAGAGAAGCAAAAGGAGTTGAGGGGTAAAAAAGATAAAAATAATAATAATAAAATAAATTATTTTAAAAAACAAAACAAAAGAGCAAAAACTTCTTGTTGTTTTCAAACTTTCCAAGCCCGTTTTTCTGGTCTTGCTTGCTTCAATGGCCAAGGGGTGATGGTATCACTTTTCTCCCTGTTCAGCACTCAGTTTTCTTTGGGCTACCCCCCCAGAGCTAGCCCGGCCCCTCTCGGTGCAGGACCTCAGAGTTGTTCTGAGCCTCCTATGGAGCGTGTACTTTCCCGAATTTATGGGTGTGAGGCTGGATCTCCTATGAGGCATGTGCCTACCCCAAGTTTTCGGGTGTGGGTTCCAGATTTCCTGCTTTGTGGGCACCCACCCTAATTTCACGGGAGTGAGCACCAGTTTTCCCATGGATTGTGTACACTCCCTGGGTTCACACGCTCTGGTTCTCTGGTTCTCGTGTGGATTGCTCGCCTTCCCTGGGTTCCCAGCATGTGCTATGGTTCTCAGGTTGCATGCAGGCACCTCCAGTTGCAGTTGTCTCCATTCCCGCGTGGGTGGCTCTGGTCGCACAGTTGTCTCTGGTGGTGTACGGGCTCCTCTGGTTGTAGGAGCTCCATCGTGCATTCTTCCCAGGGCTATGCATTGGTGCTCACATTCCCAGCATGTTTGCCACTCAGACCTTAACTCCTCTCTATGAGACTTCAAGCAACCAGGTCTCTCCTGGTGCTGCTGAAAACTTGTTTGGCTGGGGATGGAGTGGTTGACATGGTTTTCTCCCTAGAGTCCTGTGGCAGGCCTGGCAAGCGCAGGGGCCTGGAGCCTCAGCTGCCCTGGTCACAACACTGACCCCTGGGCTCTTATTGTTCTGAAGTACTCTCCTCACCATCTGGTTTTTCAATGTCCGCTACAATTTTCAATCTCCTATTTTCAAATATGCCATGTTTCTGTTTGTTGTTGGCTCTGTTCCTCCATTGATCTTCCAGGTTTTTCTCCCATGTGTAGGGGGAAGTGGAATCTGCTCTCTCCTACCAAGCCACCATCTTCCTTCCCCTATATGTATCCTTTTCTCTCTATATTAAGCTAAACATGAGTTTATACCAAATGACTGTAACTCTAATCCATTGCTGCATGAATCATTTCTGCATCATTTTGCATGTCTGTACCTCCTGCCTGACTCCTCCCATCCACTAACTTAATTTCACATTTTCAGTATATATGTATTGTGGCTTCAGAATTGTTAGCCTGAGCTCAATGTGAAATAATTTTATCAACAGAAGTATAGTACATATGTATAATTTGATCTGCCTTTAACCTTATATTTTCACTCACATCCAAAGTTACTTAGGTCAACACCTTTTTCCTCATCCGAATTGATAAAGTTAACTCATATACTTAGAGTAGACTTAGATTCATTTTTATGTGTGTGTGCTGAATAATGTATCTTTTTTTTATTCTGTTGCAGTTATCACAATTTTGTTTTTTCCTTTTGCCTCCCCTCCATCCAGACAACCTCTCTTGAGCTACAGTCAATCCCCTCTCCATTGTTCATATCTATGGGTCATTCGTATATGTTCTTTGGCTAGTCTGTTCCCCTTTCTTCCACTATTCCCCATCTCCCTCTTCTCCTCCCACAGCTGTCAGTCTGTTCCATGTTTCCACATCTCTGTTTCTATTTTTTGTTACTTTATTTTGTTCTTTAAATTCCAGTTATAGGTGAGGTCATATGGTATTTGTCTTCACCGAGTAGCTTATTTCACTTGGCATAATAGTTTCCACTTATATCCATGGTATCATGAATGATAGGACTTCCTTCTTTCTTTATGCTGGGCAGTACTCAACTATGTAAATGTACCAGAGTTTTTTAATCCACTCACTTGTAGATTGTAATCCACGCACTTGGGTTGTTTTCAATACTTAGCTATTGTAAACAATGCTGCTATGAACGTAGTGGTGCATCAGTTCTTTTGAATTAGTGTTTCATGATTCTTAGGCTATATTCACAGCAGTGGAATCACTGGGTTATAATGCATTCCAATTTTTAATTTTTTGAGGAAATTCCATACTGTTTTTCACATTGGCTGCACCAGTCTGCATTCTCACCAATAGTGCACTAGGGTTCCCTTTCTCCACGTCCTCTCCAGCACTTCTTGTTTGATGATTTACTGATAGCTATTCTGACAGGTATGAGGTGGTACCTTATTGTGCTTTTAATTTGCATCTTTGTGATGGTTGGTAATGTTGAGCATTTTTTCATGTCCTATGGAACATCTATATGTCCCCCTTGAGAAGTGTCTATCCAGGTTCTTTACATATTTTTAGTTGGATTGTTTGTCTTCTATATGTTAAGTTGTATGAATTCTTTATATATTTCAGAGATTGAACTCTTGTCTGACATATCATTGGTAAATATGTTCTCCATACAGTGGGTTCCCTTTTCATTTTGGTGATGGCTTCCTAGCTGTGCAGAAATTTTATAAATTGATGTAGTCCCATTTGTTTATTTATTTATTTTTATTTTTATTGCTTTAAGAGATGTATTAACAAAAATATTGTTATGTGGCATGCCTGAAACTTTACTGCCTATGTTTTCCACTAGGACTGTTATGGTATTGTGACTTACATTTAAGTCCTTTAGCCATTTGAGTTTATTATGGTGTATGATGTAAGTTGGTAATCTAATTTCTTTTTTGCATGTACCAGTCTAGTTCTCCCAACACCATTTATTGAAGATACTGTTTTTACTCCATTGTATGCTCATGGCCCCTTTGTAAAATAGTAATTGTTTGTATAGACATAGGTTTATTTATGGGATCTCTATTGATCTATGTGTCTGTTCTTTTGCCATAATGTCTTGATTGTAGTATAGTTTAGTATAGGGTATTATGATTCCTCAACTTTGTTCTTCTTTCTCAGGAGATAGCTGAGGCTATTTGGGGTCTCTTTTGGTTCCATATAAATTTTTGGCATTTTCTAAATCTAGGAATTATGTCATTCATAGTTCAGTAGGAATTCTGTTAAATCTATAGATTGCTTTGGGTGGTATGGACACTTTATTGATGTTAATTCTACCAATCCATGAGCCCAGTGTATCCTTCCACTTATTTGTATCTTCATTAATTTCTTTGTTCAGTGTTCTATAGTTTTCTGAGCACAGGCCTTGTACCTCCTTAGTTACATTTATTCCTCAGTACTTTGTTTTTCTTGTTGCTATAGTAAATGCTTTTTTTCTTTGTTTCTCTTTCTGATACTCTATTATTGGTTTATCAGAATTCCATCAGTTTCTGAATATTGTCTTTGAATCCTGATAATTTGATGAACTCACTTACTAGGTCGAGTAGTATTTTTGTGGAGACTATAGGGTTTTATATGGGCACAGTCATGTCATCTGCAAATAAGGATGGTTTTACTTCCTCCTTTCCAATTTAGATAACTCTTCTTTCTTTTCTTGTCTAATCACTGTAGCTAAAAGTTCTAGTACTAGGTTGAATAAGAGTCATGAAAGCTGGCACACTTGTCCTCTTCCTGATCTTAAGGGAAATGCATTTAGTTTTTGCCAGTCTTGTATATGGCCTTTATCAGGTTCACGTTTGCCCCCTTTATTTCCACTTGTCTGAGTGTATTTTTTTATCATAAATGGGTACTAGATTTTGTCAAATGCTTTTCCAGCATATATTGATATGACCATGTAATTTTTGTTTTTCATTTTCTTTATGTGATGGATTACATTTATAGATTTGTGGATGTTATACCATCCTTGCATCCCTGGGATAAATTCCCCTTGAACATAGTGTATGATCTATTTGAGGTATTGCTGGATCTGTATTGCCAGCATGAGGTTGAGGATTTTAGCATCTAAATTTATCAGAAATATTGGTCCATAATTTTCTTTCTTTGCTGTGTCTTTACCTGGTTTTTGGAATTAGGATAACATTGCCCTCATAATTAGTTTGGGAGCCTTCCCTCTTCCTGAAATTATTAGAATAGTTTGAGAAGGTTAGGTGTTAGTTCTTCTTTGAATGTTTGGTAAAATTTGTCTGTGAAGCAATTGAATCCAGGGTATTTGTGTGCTGGGAGGTTATGTTTTTTTCAAAACTATTAATATTTAAATTTTATTAGTAATTCTAATTTTATTATTTTAATCATTATTCTATTACAGTTGTCCAAATTTTCTCCTTTTGCTCTTCTCCAAGCATTGCACCCCCCATCCCCACAGCCAAATTTCACACTGTTGTCCATGTCCATGCGTCATTCATACATGCTCTTCAACTAGCCCCTTCCCCTTATTTCCATTAGGTCACTCCCTCCTCCCTTCTGGTCACTATCAGTCTGTTCCATGTTTCTATGACTGTGGTTCTATTTTGTTCACTAGTTTATTTTGTTCATTAGGTTCCACTTATAGGTGAGCACATATGGTATTTGTCTTTCACTGTCTGGCTTACTTCACTTAACATAATGCTCTCTAGATCCATCCATGCTGCCCTGAAAGGTAGGAATTCCTTCTTTCTGCTGTGTAGTATTCCATTGTGTAAATGTACTGCAGTTTTTTGATCCACTAGTCTCTATGTCATTTGATTCTTCTCTGATCTGGATTATTTCCTTCTTCTACAAGCTCTGGGCTTTGCTTGTTGCTGTTCTTCTAGTTATTTTAGAAGTAGGATAGGATGTTTATTTTAGATTTTTCTATCCTCATTATGGAGACCCATATTGTTATGAACTTTCCTCTCAAGACTACCTAAGCTGTGTCCCATAGGTTTGGGGTTGTTGATCTTTTGTTCTGAGGTGGGTGTCTTGTAGACAGCCTGTATGCAGATTTTGTTTTCTTATTTACTCAGCTACCCTAAGACATTTGATTGAAACAGTTAAGCAATTACATTTGAAATTATTATTGATAGGTACTTGTTCATTGCCATTTTAACCTTAGCACATGTGTTCCTCTCTCTCTCTCTCTCTCTCTCTCTCTCTCATTTTGTCTCTTCTTCTTAAAGCAGTTACTTCAGCATCTCTTGCAGTGTTTCCTTGGTATATACACATTCTTTTAGCCTTCTTTGTCAGGGAAACTGCTTATTTCACCTTCAATTTTAAATGTCTTGCTGGATAGAAGGGTCTTGGTTGCAGGTCCTTGACTTCCATTCCTTGAAATATTTTGTGCCTAGTCCTTCAGGCTTGTAGTGTTGCTGTTGAGAAACAGCTGGTAGCCTTATTGGAGCTCCCTTATACGTTACTAGCTGTTTATCCCTTGCTGTCTTTAATATTCTCTCTTTGTTTTTAACACTTGCCCTTTCAATTATGATGTGTCTTGGAGTGGGTCTTTGGGTTTATCTTGATTAGGGCTCTCTGTGATTACTGAAATTGCACGACATTTTCCATCACCAAGTTAGAGAACTTTTCTGTCATTTTTTCTTCAAACAGAGTTTCTTTCCCTTGCTCATTTTCTTTTCCTTCTGATACTCCTAAGATGTGAATGTTGTTAGATTTAATGTTGTCTTCATGCTCCCTATCCTCATTTCTTTTGTGTCTTTTTTAATTTTGTTGCTCTGACTGGGTGTTTTTTTCTACCTCATCTTCCAGCTTTCTATTTTGGTCCTGGCTTATTCTAGCCTGCTTTTAATTCCTTCTAGTGTATTCGTTTCCAATATTATATTCTTCATTTCCTCATAGTTGTTACTCACAGTTTCTGTGTCATTTTAATGCTGCTTTAATTTCCCCTAAGTTCCTTGTAGCTCCCATAAAATTTCTTACAGTTCTTACTGAATTCTTTGAGCATCCTTTATAACCATTATTTTGAATTTTATGTTGAATGGATTGTTTGTCTCAATTTCATTTAGCTCTTTTTCTAGAACTTCATTTTCTTCCTTTGATTGGGAGTTGTTTATTTCTCTCCTAATTTTTGATGACTCTTTTTGTTTGTTTCTGTATATAAGATTGCTCTGCCTTGAATTCCTGTCTTCATGGGGTGGACTTCTGTAATAGGGGATCTGTGGGACTCTGTGGTGCAATCTCTTTGATCACCTCATCTGGATGCTCTAGGGATGCCCTTCATTCAGTTTTTGTGGGCTCTTTTGTTGTACTTGTGCTTTGATTATTGATGGCTCAATCATTGTTTGGTTCTCCCCTCTGGCTGGCTGACTGAGAGTCACAACCCCCACCATGTTTTGTATGCTGTTGTACAGGTGTTGGCTGAAAAGAGAAAACCAACCCAGTACAACAAATCCATGCCAGTAATAATGTCCCTCACCTCATCAGCAATATGAACAGAAACTGAGCAAAGTCTAATAAAGCTGGAAAGATATTAAGAAAATTATAAGATAGGAAAAAATATAAGATGACTAAAAGAGAAAGCGATTTTGAGAGGTAAGAGAGAGAAGAAATAATAAGAGTAAGAAATAGAAACAAGATGAAGAAAGGGAGAAAATTGAATTTCCAATATAAGTAAAAAGGGTAAAGACCATGGTAAAATGAAGTAAGAAAAGAGTACAATATATAGTTCTTTTCCTTTTTAAATATATTTTACTGATTATGCTATTACAGTTATCCCATTTTTCCTCCCATTTATTGTTCTCCATCCTGCACACCCCACCCTCCAGCATTCACCCAACACTTAGTTTATATCCATGGGTTGTACAAAAAAGTTCTTTGGCTTCTCCATTTCTCATAATATTCTTAACACCCTTGTCTATTTTGTACCCACCATTTATGCTTCTTATCCCCTGTACCTTTCCCCTCTTCTGCTCCCACCCCGTCCATGCTGATAATCCTCTATGTCATCTCCATTTCTGTGTTTCTGTTCCTGTTCTAGATGATGCTTAGTTTGTTTCTGTTTTGTTTTTGTTTTTAGATTCAGTTGTTGATAGTCTTGAGTTTATTGTCATTTTACTGTTCATAGTTTTGATCAGTTTCTTTGTCTTAAATAAGTCCCTTTAACATTTCATATAATAAGCACTTGGTCTTGAGGAACTCCTTCCCCCCCCTTTTTTAAGTCCCTTGAATAAATTCTGGTTATTTTATTTTATTTTATTTTTTATTTTTTGCCTTTCTAGTTTTTAAAAATATATATCTTATTGATTATGCTACTACAGTTGTCCTATTTACCCCCTTCATTCCTCCCCACCCTGCACACCCCATCCCACCCACAATCCCCTGCCTTTAGTTCATGTCATGGGTTGTACATATAAGTTCCTTGGCTTCTACATTTCCTATACTATTCTCAACCCCATCTATTTTCTATGTACCATTTATGCTGCTTATTCTCTGTAACTTTTACCTATCTCTCCCCTTCCTACTCCCCCACTGGTAACCCTCCATGTGGTCTCTATTTCTGTGATTCTGTTCCTGTTTTACATATTTGGTTAGGTATTTTATTTTATTTTATTTTATTTTACTTTATTCTATTTTATTTTTTTAGGTTCAGTTGTTAATAGCTGTGAGTTTGTTGTCATTTCACTGTTCATATTCTTGATCTTTTTCTTACATAAGTCCCTTTAGCATTTCATATAATAAGGGCTGAATGATGATGAACTCCTTTAACTTGACCTTATCTGGGAAGCACTTTATCTGCCCTTCCATTCTAAATGATAGCTTTGCTTGATAGAGTAATCTTGGATGCAGATCCTTGCTTTTCATGACTTGGAATACTTCTTTCCAGCCCCTTCTTGCTTGCAAGGTTTCCTTTGAGAAATCATCTGACAGTCTAATGGGAACTCCTTTGCAGGTAACTCTCTCCATTACCCTTGCTGCTTTTAAGTTTCTCTCCTTATCTTTACTGTTGGATAATGTAATTATGATGTGCCTTGGTGTGTTCCTCCTTGGGCCCAACTTCTTTGAGACTTTCTGAGCTTCCTGGACTTTCTGGAAGTCTATTTCCTTAGCCAGATTGGGGGAGTTCTTCTTTCGCTATTTGTTCAAATAGCTTTTCAATTTCTTGGTCTTCCTCTTCTCCTTGCGGCAACCCTATGATTCAGATATTGGAAAGTTTAAAGATGTCCTAGAGTTTCCTAAGGCTCTCCTCATTTTTTTTTTAAATTCTTGTTTCTTCATTCTGTTCTGGTTGAATGTTTATTTCTTCATTCTGGTCCACATCTTTGATTTGAGTTCTGGTTTCCTTCCTATCATTGGTGCCCTATAGATTTTTCTTTATTTCATGTAATGCAGCCTTCATTGCTGTCTGGGTCTTTTTTTATGCTTGAAGTACCCAGTGAGTTCCTGGAGCATCCCGATAGCCAGGGTTTCTATTATCCTTTTTTTTTTCTTTTTTTAAATTTTATTTTAATTGTTGTTCTTGTACAGTTTTCTGTCTTTTACTCTCATCCCAGCCCATCGCCCCAGCCCTCCCCACCCAGGGTTTTTAACTGTGCATCTGATATGTTGGCTATCTCTTCATTGCCTAGTTGTATTTTTTTCAGGAGCTTTAAACTATCCTTTCGTTTGGGCCGTTTTTTTTTTTTTTTTTTTTTTTTTTTTTTTTTTTTTTTTTTTTTTTTTTTTTTTTTTTTTTTTTTTTTTTTTTTTTTTTTTTTTTTTTTTTTTTTTTTTTTTTTTTTTTTTTTTTTTTTTTTTTTTTGTCTCAGTGTGCCTGTTACATAGTAAGGGCTGGAGCCTTAGGTGTTAACCAGGCTGGAACAACCCACATTGCTGCCTTTTGACACTGTTTGTTGGGGAGGGGTCCAAGAGGGTATAGTGCGGCTTGCTCTGCTCTCTGCCAGTTTTCAATCACTTCTCCAGCTACCCACAATCAAATTGGTCCTTTCTAGTGCTGATTCCTGGGTGGGTGGGTTTGTGTACATTCTAGGATCCTCTGGGTCTCTCTAACAAACTCTCCTGTGAGGCTGGGAGTTTATCCCACTGCCTCACCCCCCACAAGTGTTTTCAGTCAGAGCTTTTGAGGCTTTATTTCCCCACTCTGGAACCCTGGGTTGTGTGGTTTGTTTTGCTCCCTGGTTGTTCCTCCTGGTTTATCTACATGCGAATGTGGGACTGCCAGCTCAGCCAGCCAATGCCTTGCTGAGAGTTCTCTCCACTCAGTTGTCCATCTATGCCCCTTCTATTGGTCTGGATGAATGTTTTCTTTAATGCTTTGGTTATTGACTTCCATGCAGTTCAATTTTCTGTCAGTCCTGTTTTTTTAAATGTATTTTTGCCCTTCTTTTGTTTGTGCGAGGAGGCACAGTGTATCTACCTACACCTCCATCTTGTCTGGAAGACTACCATATATAATTTAAAATAAAATTTATGAAAAGTGAACCAGCAGGAACAAAATTGAAGAAAAACACAGCAGGGTCAATAATAATAGATGAGCAAAGTTTAATAAAGATGGAAAGGGAATAAGTATTTTCAGAAAGAGAAAGGAAATTATGAGATGTCTACAGTAAAGAAAAATGATTTTGAGAGAATAGAGGTAGGGGAAATAATAAGAGTGAGGAATGGAATCTTGGTTAAAAGATTGAAAAAATAAAATTCCAAACTGAAATAAGCAAAGGCCAGAGACAATAAGACAGGGGGAGAGTAACTTATGATATTTAAAATAAAAAAAGTGAACAAATAGAAACAAAATGGAAGAAAAAGTGCAAAAACCACAATATCCATGACAAACAAGCAACAATTAATAAAAGAGGAAGGAAA